>NW_019291618.1:34380-52503 GCF_000500325.1 Leptinotarsa decemlineata
GTAGAAGCGACAACGCCGCTTCGTCTGAAATATTTTAGGCGTGTAGGTCATATTGATTTATGCATACTGTGAAATTTTCAGGTTGATCCGTTGAATAGTTTGTCAGAAACGGCTAATTAACGCTCATCATGAAAAGCCCTGTATAATTTTATGGATAGGTTCTATGTTGGATATTTGTTTGATGTCATTTGGTAATTTATTATAGAAAATCATTCATTTGTGAAATATATATTTTCTGGAAAATGGTTACTTGAGATTATTGAGCACAAAATTTTTCAAAAAGATCATGAGTTTTATAAATTATATAATGAATGTTTGGAAATCAATAAATTAAAAAAATTCAGAATTAATTGAATAATTCTCTGTTGAGATTGGTGAATAATTGACATTCAATTCATGTGTTCACACCACAAATGGATTAGTGATACATTATACAAGATATATGAAATTTCTAGGATTGTTCACTGATAAATATCTCCCATGGTCCCAGTACGTCGAAAGTGCCAAAAAAAAAATTTCTCTAGTAATTGAATTTCTGTATAAATCAAGATCGTTCATATCTACTAAATATCTGAAAATGATATTCAGTCTAATTTATTCAAATAATCAGTATCTAAAGCCAGTAATGCATTGTGTTCCTTCAGCCTAGCACCACTCTTGAGACCTATAATGGGGTCGAAGCATCAATGTCGAGTACTGGATCACAAATACTTTGTTTTTGAAGTCTGATTCCAGCTTTCACCCTCTGTGGTTTCTGTTACATATGAAATAAAAAAATATAAGTGAAAAGATGAAAATATTTAAAAGTTCAACTAATATTTGGGTTTTTTACTTCAGGTATTTATGGGTCTCATAGGAGATTTGTTTCCCGCTTTGGATGTACCTCGAAAACGTAATTTGGATTTTGAAAAGATGATCAAGAAAACTGCCGTCGATCTTAAACTACAACCAGAAGATGGTTTCATATTGAAAGTGGTACAACTGGAAGAACTATTTGCTGTGAGACATTCAGTTTTCATAATAGGATATGCAGGTAAAATATATCATAGTATCATTTGCACACAGTGCATTCTAGTTGAAACAATTCACCCTAAATACTTATTTGACACTGAAATCGTAAAAATAGTGAAGCTTTAGTTAGATTTTCAGACACATATCTACGAAAAAAGCCTCAAGTCAAAAATTTCAAATAGATTTATAATCGATACCTGAAAGGCCTTTCAATTTTGTATCTGACTCCCTCATAGTTTTGACATTATAATAAACAGAAATTGAAAATGTAAAACACTTTTCACCCAATTCCAAGAAACGTCAATCTAAATGCACAATTTCACTATTCGGAATATTCAAACTGAAGGCTTTTGGATGATACTAATGAAAATAACAGAAATAAGAACTCACGTTGGAAAGTTTTTGTTTGAGTATACAATATGGTCTTGAAATTTCATCATATAGTTACTGCTGAAGTGTATGTTCATGTTAAAATTATTCTGAAATTGTGACGGTCAGCTTAGTTTCATTATTAATGTTTATTATTTCTATCTTAATTGAACTCGAGTTATTTTAGTTATTTTAGAACTCGAGTTATTACAGAATGACCACACAGATACCCCGATTTGACTTCACCAGGATTTTTTATGGAAACCGTTGAAATCAAAAAACCTGCGTATACTGTAGTTAATTCACGGACAAAAATCACTAGGTGTGTAGGCTTTTTTTTGTCCTTTGGGAGTTGTCTGACTTGTCCATTAAGTCCGAGCCTCCAGAAAACACTGCAGTCTCTTGAGCTCATAGCGTTTATTCTCCCATCTTCTCATGACACCCATTCCATTCAATCAGTCTCGTTTCCTGTACTAGTTTGTATAGGTTCCGTTTGGATGTTCGTCATATTCTTCTGGAACTAATTTTGTACGTCCATATATTGCCTGCCTACTGTGATTCAGTGCCTCACATTCGCATAAGATGTGTGGAGCTGTTTCTATCCCTTCGTTGCATAATCTGCAGCTGAGGTCTCCGTTGTACAGCTCCATTTTATTCAGGTGTCCTCTAAGCGGACAATGACCGCTTAGTAACACTGTAATTATTTTGAGCCGATCCCTAATATATTGAAGTAGTTCTTTGGGGTTCTTTTCTCGGACGGTTCCCTAATGAAGGTTCTACTGTGTTTGTTGCCAGATACTTTTTTCCAGTACTCTGTGTGCTTCTCATTGGTCCATGTCCTAATCTGGTTTCGTACCAATGATTTTGGTACCCCCAGAATCAGTTCAGAACCTATATATGAAGTTGATGATCCGTGTCTAGCGCATTCATCAGTTTTATCATTACCTGTGATTCCTGAATGCCCTGGCACCCAGGTGCTGTAAGCAACTGACACCTGATATTTTTCAGAATGTAAAGAAGGAAACATTGTGTGCAAGTTACTGGGGCTCTAATCAAACATTTGATAAAGTGACTTTTTCTGTTGAGTTTCAGTTTCTAATTCGGAATTGAATACAAACGTATAAAAGAATTTTGTGTTTTCATGATATTGCTTGATGTTTCAAAAATGTTATATTGTTGGATCATGGACGTAAAATAAAATGGACCACTTATTTACCTCATTAAGTGCAGTCGGCATTCAAGAACACTATGAAGTTATGCTGTTGAGCTGGGCGTTGTCATATCGAATCCGTAATAGTTCTTCACTATCCACCACCACTCGTCTAAACTTCCATTCAGTAACTCAAAATTACAACTTTGTTCATGAAATGAAAATCGACATCAAACATTCTAAAACCTGAACTGGTGCAATGTGTTTTAAAATTTGTTTTATGTTACCGAATTATTCTGTATAATTTGTTGCAACTCCATACGTGACAACGCTGTCGTAGGAATGCCTCTGTGATCGTTCTTTACTATGTACAAATTTCACCAGTGTATGTTGAAAGAGTTGTTGTTCTTGATTGATATTTACTGGGCTAGTGAAATAGAGAGTAAAAATGGTGATATACTGTTGAGTTTGTTAGCAATCCAACAAAAATTTGTGCTTTCATAGAAGATTACCAACACAAATTCGAACACAACAAAGTTTGTTGCTCATTGGCGTCACAGTGATTATCAAATTTCTATAAAAATCATTTGTATGATGAACAACCACCAATAGGTGGTCATTCATTAGAGCTGTTAAAACTGATTTTGAACAAATATTTCAAAATTTGAATCCATTATGCGACATTCAGTAAATTAGATACACCAACAAAATGAATCAGGTGCATTTCAACAAAAACTGTTTTTTTCTACACATTTTCGTGAAGATTTTATTTTGAAATCAATTACTTTCTTTCTTTGGAAGTTTCCCACATTTTTTCTATAGAGATAGAAAAGTATAAAGTTAAAATGTTTCTTTCCCAGAAGTTAATCTCTCCTAAAATTATACTTTTTTCAATTCGAACAAGATTTGAATGATGGCTGGGATTGAATCGAATGAGTGAATGAATATCATTACGTACTGTATTCGGTAACAGGCAGGTGTCTTATTTCGAAATATCGATGTCCGCCTTTGATGATGATAATGTTTCATGTAAGTAAAATTTACTTTGATGAAATGAATGAAAAACACTTTTGTCTACATACCACTGGTAGATTTTTTTATATTGTGTACTAATTCATCAAGAAATGCGTTATATTCAATTTCAATAGGTAAATCAGTGAAAATTAAAGCAGGAAAATATACCGAGGTCAAGGAAAAAAAAATAAGTCGCCATGCATATTGTCATATAGACTCACTGACGCCATAACTGTTATGGAGTAATCTCAAGAAATAATGAGTATTTTCTTTTGTGACTTTTTTTGAAAACGTGTATTGACAATTCTATAACATTTTTTATCTGACAGTAGTTATCAACATAGAAACAAACTATATCTAGATCTAGAAGGTATTTCAGAACAAACAAATCAAAACTTCTTTCTTCTCTATCCACAACATACTCCCACCTTTTGCGACAGCAAAACAAAATCAAAATCCATAACGCTTGGGAGCGTTAACTTTACGTCCATAAGTCGTGACAATTTCTTTTTTCTCCTCTTTAAAAATTGGTTGAGATGTGGATGGTTGAGGATGAATTGGAGAATCTCTTTCTTCAATTTTCTCTTCAGCTACTTCTAGCAATGAATCTCCTTGAAGCAAATAGAAAATCTTTTGTGGAAAGTGATTTCACCACTTCAAAATGACACGCCCTGTACAATGCGCATGTAAAAAGAACAATCCACGCTTTCTCTCTACTTCTCAAAAAAAGAGGACCTGCTAAATCTATTCCAGTCACCTCAAAGGCAGCTGAATTGCTTATTCTGTCCTTGGGTAGAGAAACAAAACGAGTTTCAAGGGATCTAGATTGAAATTTTTTGCATGTTACATATTTTGAGACGACATTCTTCACCATCTTTCTACCTTTCATAATCCAAAATTTCTGTCTCAATTTTACCAAAACTGTTTGAACACCAGCATGAAATAAAAGTCTGTGTTGTTCCGATATCAATCGTTCTACCAATTCATGTTTGTAGGGTTACAAAATAGGAAACTTGAAATTGTCTTCCTCTTCCCCATAAACAAGTTTGGTTCTAACTCTCATCAATCCATTCTCATCTTGGAATATTTGAAAATTGATATAATTTCTGTTACAAAAACTTTCACTTTGTATTATTTTGATGAGTCGTAATTCTGCAGATACATACTCTTCATAGGTCAACTTCGATTCATACTTTATTATACCTTCGTGTACTCTTTCATAAAATCTCATTATACATGCTATCATTCTCACATTTTTTGAATACTAGGAAAAATATTGAAATATTGTAGAGCTCAATTTATTTTCCAAAACCATTTGGTTCGAAAATACGCATTTTCTTGCCTCATTGTATGCCTCCTTCTCAGAAAACTGATCATTCATAGATGGCCATAATTCAATTTCTCCATTCAACCACTTAGGACCATTCCACCATTGAGTTTCTGATAATTATTTAGGACTACATCCTCTCGATGGCAGGTCTGCTGCATTTTGATTACCTGGTACAAAATTCCATCTATTCATATCACTATTTGCATGAATTTCAGCGACTCTGTTCGAAACAGATGTATTCCAATTCGAATTAGTTTCAATCCATGTCAAAACAACTTTCGAATCACACCAAAAGAAAGTATCTATATTTCGAAAACATTTCACTCTTTTCACTGACTGAAGTAGTCTGCATCCCAGAACAGCACCTAACAACTCTAAACTGGGTATAATGATAATCTTAATTGGAGCTATTCTAGATTTGGCCTGTAGTAAGTGTGATCTCACGAATCCCTTTTCTTTAACTCTAATGAAAATACATGCAGCAAACGATAATTTACTTGCATCAGTGAATATATGTAATGAAACATGTTCAGACTATTCAAAACTATTTTCTTTGGTTATGCAACTTGACTCAACCAATTTTTGAAGCCTCTTTCAATATCTTCAGGTAACTTGCTATCCCAACTAATTTTAAGATATAGTAGGCATTTCATTAATTTAACCCTCAAAAATATTTTTGTGATTGTATATCCAACCCCTTAAATCAAATTGTGCCATATCCATGATACATTTGGACTCAATGATAAATGTTTCCAACTCGCCTCGATTGTTAACACTTGTGACGCAATTATCAATATAAAATGATTCTTTGAGCTCATCTGCAATATACTTGAAAGACTGAAGAACTGTATCCAAATGATATTCAATAGTGGCCACTAACAAAAAACGGCTGGACGAGACACCAAATACTACTCTTGTATGACGATATTGGATAATTTCAGTACGAGATTGATCTTTCCACCATAAAAATCTTTAAAAATCCCTATCTTTGGGTGCTATACTAATCTGGAGAAATGCTCTTTTTATATCTGAAATCACTTCAATTAATCCTACTCTGAACTTCATGATAATATTGGGTATCAACTCTGTTAAATTAGGTCCCTTTTCTAAACAATCGTTCAGTGACATACCATCACGACTTTTCGCCGAGGCATCAAAAACTGGCCCGATCTTTATTGTACTACTAGAATCTTTGAATACAGGGTGATGCAGTATGAAATGACCTGAAATATTTTTATCATCGTTTTGAACCTCCTCAATTATACCTGAAGTTTTCCAGTCTTCAAAAATCTTATTATATTCTACAAATTGGTTGAGACTGATTAACTTCTTAGTTGTAAAAATAAGTATTTTTTCCGCGGATTCCATACTACCTAGAAATTTTGGACCATCCTCTACCCAAGAAAGTTCAACTTCATATCGGTTACTGATATTACGACGAATTGATTCATAAACCGTCTTATTGTTTCAGCATCCACGTCTTCACTTTTGACAGCTATAGGATCTGGAATTCCCAGAATATCCAAACTCCATAAACTGGCTATGTTTATGTCATCAAAACTACATAGTGTATCGAAAATATCATTATCGCTTTGACATTTTCCCAAATATGTCTACCCTAAACGAGTTTCTATGGCAACTAAATCATTATCTACGTTTTCTAGCTTCCCAGTCAACAATTTTCCATAAATATCTGCACCTAAAAGTAAGCTGATCTCAGTAGATTCAATACAAGAATCTGAAACAACTATATCTTCATTTCTCAACTCACGAATAATATCAATATCATGGAAAGGTAGAGAATAATTACATATTTTTGTTAGTTCAAGAGCTTTAACTTTACAGCAAAATGTACTACTTAAGTTATGAATTTCTATCTCGTATAGAGTATGAATTTTGGGATTTAACTGTACTCCTCCAAAAACACTCTGTATAATGTTTTCATACCCTATTTTTTCAAAACCTAAATTCACAGCGTACTCTGTCAAAACATAAGATCGTTGAAATGCTGAATCCAATAAAGCTCTGACAACTTTGGAGCCATTTTTACTGACAATCCTTATAGAAACAGTTTGCAATGAAGTACCATTACTGTTTTTATTGAATAAAACATTTTCATCATTCTGTTCACTATTAGAAACTGTATTTTCATTTAATTTTATATCAGATTTTGTAGCCTACTCAGCACAAAGAATAGGATAATGGTTTTTGCTACAAACTACACATTTAACAATGGTTTTATAATTTTTGATGTTATGATTAGGCTTGAGGCAAGCAAAGCAAGCATTCTTTTTGGTGACAATATCTTTTCTTTTAGTAAAAGTGAATGAACGGGCTATGAAACAATCTTTACTTTAATGTGATTTTTTATCGCAGAATAAGCATTGAAAAATCTTTTTGTTACCCCTTTGTCCAGTTGAGAGAATCGTGGCTGCTGTATACAATTCAGAATCACTTTGATTTTGATGTGTTACCTTATGTGAAACTCTGTCGATTATTTGACCTCTCACACCATATTTTGGATCCTTCCCAGAAACGAAGCTGTTCCTGGCCAAGCGTATACGCTCTTTACTTTCTACTTCATTCTTGAGGAAATCTAATAACATTTGTGAATGATTAGTAGAATGATCATTGGAAGAATGAGAAATACTGCTAGATTTCCCTTTTAATACCCTACTGGAACTACTTATGTGTATCTCCCACACCTTAAATATGTCATCAGGAAGAGCAGATTCAACTGAAGGGTATAATATAGAAGCATATTTGTTACTAGATTCAAGAGCCCTTAACTGTGTTTCTGAAGAATCATATGAAACCGTCAGTGGCATATCTGATTTGTCAATATTAGCTTGTTTCAAAACTAAATTGAGCTATTCCCTCACATACACCTCTATCGAAAATTCATCTCTGGCGAATCTAGTCTTGAGCTTAGCAATGGCATTTTTATAGTTAGCCCCTGACGGTGGAAAACTTTCCACTAATGATTCTGCAGGAGATCCTGGTTCTATGGCTTGCAGGAGGTATTGAAATTTATCATCCTGATCGATGCCTTCGTCCTCGTCTATCTTACGGAACTGACCCCAAAGTCCCATCCATTGTTTAACATCTCCATTGAATTTCNCGGGAGCGGTACATATCAGAAATATACGACGGACTTTGGTTGCTTATCGTTTTGAGGTTCAAGTCATTACACCTCGAACTTCACCACTGTTTAAGGAATCTTTCATCTGGAGAACTGTGTTTATAAGGAATGAACTTCCTGAAAACGTTTTTCCGAATGAATTTAATCTCCAGCGATTCAAATCCAATGTGAATCGCTACATTCGCATAGGCACCGCTCGGAGGGCGCCTTGAGGATTTTTCTGTAGTGCTGGTGATCTGTTCTTGAAAAAAGCGCAGGTCTTTTTTTAGCGTAATGCGCGTGCCCTCGAATCTAGCGACTTCAACACAATCTGTGTCGTAGACATTGGTTTGCTGTGTCTTTTTATTTTTTACGTCCGTGAGTTGGATATAGAATAAAAAAGCCTCAAAAACTTCAACTATCATTTTCATTTGAATTTTTTGACATGTGGGTAATTGTTGGATAGGGGTCGATGAATGTTTGATTTTTACGTTCAATGTTGATGTGCCATTCCGAATAAGTGGAATAACTTATTCAGAGTGACACGTTTCAATTAGAATGCTTTGTATGAAAACTTGCGCACTATTCAAGTCAGTTGACTAATTAAACTAATCAAAATAATGAAAATAGTCTCCAGCGGGGTTATTTCACTAAAAAGCTCTCTTATTGAAGTCGACTACATTTTTTGTGGAAGAATTGTGGGGTAGGTCTGGCATTCTCTGGCTTCTGCTCTATTATATCTGTTGGAAAAGTATGAAATGGAAGACCTTCGACACGGTTGAGACTGGATAATAATGATATCTCATTGGGTTTCAAGAATACACACACCCCTTAATTTTCCAATTATTTCAAGATATATATCAATTTTCTAATTCGAAGGACTATTAATCATCTTTCACATTTCAATTCTGTTTAAACTAGTATCAATTTAATAGGAACTGGAAAAAGCATGGTGTGGAAAACGCTGAACAAAACTTACGCCAATCAAAAACTCAAACCGTTTTATAATGATTTGAATCCCAAAGCTGTCACCAACGACGAACTGTTCGGAGTAATTAACCCCGCCACCAGAGAATGGAAAGATGGTTTATTTTCCGTGATCATGAGAGAACAGACTAATTTGACTGGAGACGGTCCTAAGTGGATTGTTTTAGGTAAGGTTCGTTATATTTTCATAGGAATGAAGGGCGCGAATGTACGGATTGGGTGCCAAGTTGGTTGCTAGGTTGATTTTTTCACAAAATATCGTCAGCTCTTTCGATTATCCACAGAAGCGTTAGCATTGTGAGTTCGGAGAAGTGGAGATATTCGATAAAAATAATATATATTATTGATATTTACTTAAATAATTTGATGAAATTGTCGGATATTCGATGAAAATCTATAAGAAGAAGATGAAATCCAAAAGTGTTTATTATTCTTTGTATTGATTAAGTATTTTTTGACAAATATGAAATTCTTTGATACGGTTAACTGTATTAAGTAGCAAAAGTATCATTCATCATGTGTTCGGGCAGGTTGCTATACATTTTAAGATAGTTATTTATACGAATGGCATATCCTGAATACATTTTATCGCTTTATTTTGTAGCTTTCGAAGCTTTCAAATTCGATTTTGTGGCAGTGACTCAAACAAATCAAGTATTGAAGTTTTGAATAAATGAAAGAGAATTGAATACTTTCTAGATATTTTGGGTATAATAAAGATTTCAGCTCTCTGTACAGCCAAAAATTGATAATTCTGACTAGATGGTGGTGGTAGGTACTCCGTAGTTTTTCCCACTATAATAATATAGGATCCCAGTATGAAACGAACTTCACCGAGTTGGTTAATGAATGAAAAGTATTTTATTACAAATTGAATATGAAGAAAGAAGACGAAAAAAAAAAAACAAAAGTTATCGCCCAGCAGATGAATCCATTTACAGAACAATATACAGGGTGGGCCATTGAAAACTTGACATGGAGGTTTTGGGTACCAATCTTGCAAATCCGATATCCGATAAAACGCTCAGATATGTCGATTTTTATTGGGAGGGGAACATTTTTTCCCCATTTACAGCGCCGTCACTTCAACCCCGGAGCAGAGGGGTGAACAACCCTTGGAATTTTGATAGGGAATAGGGGGCGATTCTCACATTGTTTGAAAGATCATGGAATTCTCTAAACAATGCTGTATATTTTTTTGAATTTGGACGTATTTAAAATAGTTCTTTCCGATAATTAACTTTTTCAATATTGTTAATAGTAAAAAATTGTTGTATGCCACTGCTCAAATGTTCTCTCGTATCTTGAGTTGAGGCGTGGTACATAAAAATTTATTTTTTGTAAGAGCGGAGTAGAGGAGATGTTATTATTTATTGAATTATATAAAAATGTGACCGTAATGAGAAATCTACGTGTATTCAGTGATATGATATTGAATTAGTTCAAACGGATGGAATAGTCAATTCCTCTTTGGGGGTAAATACCTATAGTGCGAAAAGGCAAAAATTTCAAAAACTTTCTTTGGACAGCTTCAATTTGCTGTATATGAGAATTATAAATGGGATACCAGATTATTTTAGTTTGGACCTCACATAAGCATAGAATAGCGTGATTATCACCTCAGTATCTCTAAATTCTCTGGTGTTCCTCATTATGAAGCCCAACATTCGACTAGCGGATGAAACAGCTTGGTCTATATGTGAAACAAAAGTGAATTTCTGATCAAAATGAATGCCAAGTCTTTTATTCCATTAACTCGACTTATGGTATTGTTATCAATTTCGTAAGTAAATTGTATTAGACTTTCTTTTCTGGAAAAATACAATACATGACATTTAGCAGTGTTGAGATTCAAATGGTTATTGGAACACCAATCATATATCAGATCTGATTCATACTGTAATTTTAAGCAGTCTCCATAATTTTTTATCACCTTGAATATTTTAAGGTCATCAACGTAGAGCAGTTTTGAATTGTTTATTATTTTAGTTGAATTGTTAATGAAAATCAAGAACAAAAGAGGTCCTAAATTCAAGCCTTGGGGTACTCCGGAACTGGAGAGTATATAAAGCAGATTTGAAGCCTTCATACTCTACATATTGTTTTCTATCGATTAGATAGTTTGACATGAGTTTAACCAATTTTGCTGAAAAACCAAATTCTGAGAGACGCTTGAGAAGAATGAATAAATCTATTTGATCAAAAGCTTTTTGCATGTCTGTATAAATAACGTCAACCTGCAGTTTCCTATCCAAGGCTTCAGAGACACATTATGAAAGACATGCAAGATTGGTTATGCACGACTTGTTTTCTACAAACCCATGCTGATCATCTGATATGATATTTCGTATTGGATTGTAAATATTAGTATAATTGCTCAATATTGAAATGGCTCTATAGTTTTTTATTGATGTAATATCACCCTTTTGAAAATTGGGCATACTCGAGCTTTTCTTCAAAGGTCAGGGAACTCACAAGTTTTCAAACAAAGATTATATATATGAAGTAGGGGAATCAGTGAAGGGTTAATACAATCTTGAACTACGAAACTTGGTATTTGATCAGGACCGACAATTATTTTATTTTTCAGTTTTCTCGCAACTTCGATTTCATTCATCTGATCGATAATTATTGTTGGTAAATTATTTGTGCAGTTATCAAGGGTATAACATGAAGAGACATCAGATATAATATAAACACTTTTAAAGAAGTTTGCAAATGCATACATAATTTCTTGCGGTTTGGTGTAAGTTTTAGTTTCATCATTCATAACTCCGGGAGTTTTCGAGTTACCTCTTTTGTTCTGCATGAAATTCCAAAATGCACTTGGATCTTCGCTAATTTTGCGTTCACTTTTATAAAGGGAGTTTTTATAAGCATTGTTTATTTGTTCTTTCACTTCACTTCTCAACGTGATGAATTGCTGCTGATAAAAATATGTTTTATGTTTTTTCAGGTTTTTGATATAAATAACAAATAAAATTAAATTCGAATTATTAAGCAATTTGCAACCAACTATATCTATAAAAGGTGTTGCGGAGATCAAACACGTCGAGTCTATGGATTTGAATTTCAAATGATTTTGAAGAGTGAGAATAACCCCTCCTCCTCTGGTTGTGTTTGTTTGGCTGAAATTTCTGTCACATCTTAGGATATTGTAGTTGCTTGGGAAAAGCTCTGCATCGAATACACTGGAAAGCCAAGTTTCACTCAAACATATAACATCTAATTCTCTAGAACTCACTGCATTAAAGAAGTCATTAGTGATAGGTAAGTCGGTCCCAGGAGAAAGGTACGGTAGTAATTTTGATATCTCACTTTTTTCAGAGGAGACTCGTTCTTCTTTTGAGACATGCCAAAAATAATCAAATTGCGTTTTCGGTTTTGTCTTTCAAAAACCTCTTGGATGACTTCCTCAAACTGGGTATTATTAAGTGTTGTGTTATCAACAGGCTTGATGTTTTTGATCTCATCTTGAAGAGCAACTATAACCGCCTTCAATGAGTTGATATCATTACCAATCTGGTCGCACTTTTGGCATGTCCAAGTCACCGATTTTTCAGAATTAATCAGTCTAGTTTCCGATGAAGTGATAATAGAGCACGTGCGATAAAACAATTTGTGACAAACGCAACATTTCAGTAACAAATGAGGTTGCTTTGTTACAACAGCTACAAGTTTCCGTTTCTGGATAACCCAATAACACGCCACTGGATCACAAACGGCTTTCCGATTTAGTAAGTATTCCTAGGAAAATGTTATGATTGGTTGGATAGTATTTCTATCAATACCAATTTGATGGCCACAAATCTATGTTCAGATGGTATAAAATTTGAAATTTATTTCAATTTTTAACCCACACAAATCCCTCGCTAAGCAGGAGCACACTGTGAACACTCACACCCACTCACATGTTGAATGTACTATGGAAATAGATGTTGTGCTGCGAGAGCCGCTGAACTGTTCTATTAATAACATGGGAAGAATATGTTGCGACAGTATGTTTTTGATTTAATTGCAAAATTTCGCGCAACTGGATCTGTAGCAAATAAAAAACGGCAAATCGAACCACCAGTAACAAATGAGGTGATACAAGTGGCAATTCTGGGTTATGTTGAGCTTGACCATACTTTGAGCAAAAGAAAGTTAACATTTGTTTCCGGGGTGTCACGAACTAGCATTCGGCGTATTTTGAAAACCCACAAAATGCATCCTTACAAGATACAATTAATGCAAGAACTGAATGAAGATGATTTTGATCGACGCTTGCAGTTTTGCGAGTTGGTTATAAAACGAGCGGTGGAAAGTCCTTATTTTGTTTCAACATTTGCTTCAGTGATGAATGTTCTTCTTTTTTAAATGGCACAGTTAATCGCCATAATTATCGCTATTGGGCTGATTCAAATCCTCACATTTTTTGTGAAGTGCATACTCAACGTCCACAAAAATTAAATGTATGGGCTGGAATTTTTGGTGACTTTATTGTTGAAAATTTCTGTCACATCTTAGGATATTGTAGTTGCTTGGGAAAAGCTCTGCATCGAATACACTGGAAAGCCAAGTTTCACTCAAACATATAACATCTAATTCTCTAGAACTCACTGCATTAAAGAAGTCATTAGTGATAGGTAAGTCGGTCCCAGGAGAAAGGTACGGTAGTAATTTTGATATCTCACTTTTTTCAGAGGAGACTCGTTCTTCTTTTGAGACATTCCAAACATAATCAAATTGCGTTTTCGGTTTTGTCTTTCAAAAACCTCTTGGATGACTTCCTCAAACTGGGTATTATTAAGTGTTGTGTTATCAACAGGCTTGATGTTTTTGATCTCATCTTGAAGAGCAACTATAACCGCCTTCAATGAGTTGATATCATTACCAATCTGGTCGCACTTTTGGCATGTCCAAGTCACCGATTTTTCAGAATTAATCAGTCTAGTTTCCGATGAAGTGATAATAGAGCACGTGCGATAAAACAATTTGTGACAAACGCAACATTTCAGTAACAAATGAGGTTGCTTTGTTACAACAGCTACAAGTTTCCGTTTCTGGATAACCCAATAACACGCCACTGGATCACAAACGGCTTTCCGATTTAGTAAGTATTCCTAGGAAAATGTTATGATTGGTTGGATAGTATTTCTATCAATACCAATTTGATGGCCACAAATTTATGTTCAGATGGTATAAAATTTGAAATTTATTTCAATTTTTAACCCGCACAGATCCCTCGCTAAGCAGGAGCACACTGTGAACACTCACACTCACTCACATATTGAATGTACTACGGAAATAGATGTTGTGCTGCGAGAGCCGCTGAACTGTTCTATCAATAACATGGGAAGAATATGTTGCGACAGTATGTTTTTGATTCAATTGCAAAATTTCGCGCAACTGGATCTGTAGCAAATAAAAAACGGCAACTCGAACCACCAGTAACAAATGAGGCGATACAAGTGGCAATTCTGGGTCATGTTGAGCTTGACCATACTTTGAGCACAAGAAAGTTAACACTTGTTTCCGGGGTGTCACGAACTAGCATTCGGCGTATTTTGAAAACCCACAAAATGCATCCTTACAAGATTAAATTATTGCAAGAACTGAATGAAGATGATTTCGATCGACGCTTGCAATTTTGCGAGTTGGTTAGTGAACGAGCGGTGGAAAATCCTTATTTTGTTTCAACATTTGCTTCAGTGATGAATGTTCTTTTTTTCTAAATGGCACAGTTAATCGACATAATTATCGCTATTGGGCTGATTCAAATCCTTACATTTTTCATGAAGTGCATACTCAACGTCCACAAAAATTAAATGTATGGGCTGGAATTTTTGGTGACCTTATTGTTGGCCCATTGTTTTTAGAAGAGAATTTACCCAGACAAATGTATCTGGAGCTTCTGGAAAATACTATTGATCCCCTTCTCACTGATATTATTGAAAATGACCACAATTATCGGGAGGATCTATCAATATTTCACCAAGATGGGGGCTCCTCCGCACTATGCTCTGCATGTTCGGTAGTATTTAGATCAGACTTTTCCGGACCACCGGATTGAGAGGCGAGGCACTATCGAATGGCCGCCATGATCCCCAGACCTTTCGTCGTAAGATTTCTGTGGGGTCATTTGAAAAGAAGAATTTACTGTACTTCTCCTGCATCACTCGATAATTTACGGCAACGAATCACAAATGAATCTCGCCAAATCACTCCAGAAATGCTACACAATGTTCGAGAACGTTTCCAGCAGAATCTCAATTACTGCATGGAAGCTGGAGGTGTAACCTCAACTTCAACTTCAACTCTAAATTTAATATGGTTCATCCAAATTGACAAAAATGTACACCGTTGTTTAGAGAATTCTAAGATCTTTGAAACGATGTGCGACTCGCCCCCAGTTCCCTATTGAAATTCCAAGGGTTGTTCACCCCTATGCTCCGGGGTTGAACGGACGACGTTGTAAATAGGGAAAAAATCTGCCCCCTTTCCAATAAAAATTGACTTGTCTGAGCGTTTTTCAGGATTTGCAAGATTAGTACCCAAAACATACATGTCAAATTTTCGATGGCCCACACTGTATAATATAATAATGCAGTATAAATAAAGTCTACTCAAACTAAATATATAACAAAAGATTGACATATTAGGGATTTGACAAATTAAGAAATAAATTCACATATATGATTGAATTAAGAAAAAAAGATGACATATTAATTGAGTATTATTTGTAAATAACATGAAATGAAGACAGTAAGCTAAATGATGATTTATTCAATTTTGGATAATATGGTCTTCAGATTGAAATTAATATCGCATTGACTGCAGTGAGTATTATAATTATCACATATCAAATTTATACGAGATACTTTTCCAAGGTCGGATCTAGTAAAAGGGGTATAGAAAGTGATCTTTCTACGTGTAGAAGCTTGAGGTATGTTGAAGTTAATTTGTTCTAGTAACGAGGGTGCATCAATGGAAGAATGCAAAATTTTGTATAATATAACAATATTTGATGAAACTCTACGTTGCTCCAAAGAAGGCAGACTGAATCTTTGAAGTAGTGTGGAGTGGTCAGTTTCTATAGCAGGGTACACGTCAATTTCCAAGGTTACCTTATGTACATTATAGAGAGGATACCAAAGTAGTATGCTCTAACTTGGAGCGAACAACAGATGTTTAAAGTATGGTAAAGGCAGTAATATGTCAATGAATATATTGTAAATGGGTTGATTACAAAATTTCAATCCAGAATATGATTAACTAACAATTAAAAATTTTTTTTTTAACATTTCACTGATTTGGTTAATATACCAATTCCATATCAATCGAAAGTATGAAGCCTATAGAATATGCAAAAACAACGACAAAACATTGGATTTTAATCCCAGTGGCAAAACGAATATTAACTCGGGTAAAACAAATCAAATTGTAATTAGTCACCGGCAGGTATCAGATGGAATCGCTCATGTTGGAAAAACTATGACCATGGGGAATCTTGTCAATATTAATGCTTATAAGAATACAAACCCAGCATTATCGAGATAATGTAGCAATTCCAATACCAAGGAGCAATGGAAAGGATGTATTTGGCAGAAAGCGAAGACGTTGTATGATAGTCGGGAATAATCAAAAAAATAGTCATGTAAAAGGAGTTCCCAAGCAAATTCACTAACATGAATACAGAATTGATCCTAACACTTCACTTCCGATCTTGAGGAATCAGTTTCTCCGAAGTGAATTATGCAAGTATCACCCCTAAATATCCCAGTGCATAAAATTTATTTAAAGTGACAATATTTGAACGCAAATTGCCTTTTGTAGCGTGTGTTCAGCGTTTTTTCAAGTTTCCGAAAAAGGATGCAACCAAGATATAAATGACAAATTTTTTTCGCCAAATATCTTGGCTCTCAATATTACCAGTATCAACACTTATGAAATTAATGAACCACAGTGTGATATTTTTGGTTTCAAAAAATTAAACTGTTCATGTTTGACGGAGTTAAACGAAAAATCTGATTCGGTTGACTGTATATACATACAAGGTTTCATTTCAGCAAGTTATTTCTATAGATCAGACCATCAAAAAGGTGGTGTAGGAATTTGGGTTAAAAATTCAATGTCTGTAAAAGATATGGAATTTTCTCAGTTTTGTGTAGCGGTCGGCAGCCAGGCGGTTCGACGTGGGTGCTTTGTTCACTCACTCGAATTGATTGCCGTGTTGGTCGGTGGTTCAAACCTCAGTCTGAACGATCGATTTTCACTTGCTATCGTCCAACCCGTGTTAGTATCACACGTTTAAAGGTAAGACTTCGTTAATCCTTAGCTCGCACAAGTTTCGACTTCTGAGGGTTTTCATTTGTAGGGGTGCGACAGCTGGTTAACGGAAAAACAGATTTCAAACAGAATTTTTTTAATACATGTGTGTGGTGATACTTGGAATGACAATCACAAAAAATACATTTTACTGAATTTTCATCGTTTCCCAATGGGATTTAGACATATTCTGTGTGGGTCTGGTAAAAATATTAGATCTGATATTCAAACCTGATATATTTTTCGTATAGTAGTTGGAGGTTTTAATTGTGATGCGTACAATAACTCATCAAATGCTTTCTCATGTTTCCATCTTTAAATTTTTTTATTCAGATGATATTGATAAAGCCTGTAGTAATTTCTCTCAGTCTCTCTTTTATCATTTCGATATCAATTTTCCGTTACGGCAGGTGTGTTGTAAACCAGTTGATAAAAGATGGGCAAATAAGATCGTGAAAATATTCTGTTCGAATCTAAAAGACTTTTTTTATCAAAGTATAAGTATCCCAAGATAGTATCCTGAATAACAAACATAAAACTGAACAAAAATTATCAGGTTTTACGCTTGAAGAAGTTATTGTTTAGCGAAACACGTAACGCGGTTTTTGTAAAACCCTTTTAGTGAAAATCATAAGAATAAACTGTATTGATAAGTTGAGTAATTGTTGTGTTTGTGCCTGAATCCACCTGAGGTGTTGACAAAAATCTCTATACACTGAAGTATAGGATTTAAACTCAACATCAGAGTCTATCCAATCAAAATTTACATCTCAAGAAATAATAAAAATAATAATAATAAAAATTTATTTTTCAAAACCCACTATAACATCT
>NW_019291618.1:52568-75540 GCF_000500325.1 Leptinotarsa decemlineata
CACATCGACCTGTATCTCTCCTTTCTAAACCTGAAGGTTCAGAATCAAGATTACAAATTTCAAGAATTCTACTGCGCATTGAACGTGGTATGTATTCTGAATAAGCTCGTGATTTCAGATGGTTGCTTATCAGGGCAAAAGACAAATTTTTAAGGAAGTGCCGACGCAACGTTTTGTCGTCAGGATTATTTGCGTGAAAAATCACTTCCGTATTGATAGCAGACACATTCAACAAGCTATAGAAAACAACCATTTCATTAATTGAATCATCGTCATGCATGGTGGAGATGAGAAGAACATTTTTATTTTTTCTTGGAATATGTGATACTGGGGTGCAGTTATCTCTGTAACCAAACATGCTAGTACCAATCGGTCGATTCTTTCCGTCGACAAACTCTCACGGTACGCTTGTTTTTAACGAATAGTACCTACAGTGGTGATCTTCTACTGAAGAAGAAGTTCAGAAAGTTTGAGGCTGGTGAAGAAGTTGTCCGTTGTCAAATTCCTACCTTTGCCTCGGATAGGCTCACACAATCTATCTACAATTGCAAGGTCACTGTTATTAGCTGAAAATGGTACCTTTGGTTGAGTTCCAACGTACACTTCCAAGTTTAATGTGTAAAACATTTTCGCATCGCACAGCGCATATATTTTGATGCCATATTTGTTAGACTTGCTCGAGATGTACTGTCGAAATTGACAACGGCCTCTGAAACCCTCTAGTTTTTCATCAATTGTCACGCTATGAGATAAACTGAAACTCTTTTTGAAATTGTCCACAATGATTTGAAATAGCTTCCTGATAGGAGCCAATTTATCCGCAAGTTTCCTTTCCTCACGAGTATGTATATCGTCAAACCTCAGATATCTCAAAAGAGTTCGAAACCTCTGGTAAGACATGGTTAATCTAAATATTTCAGGAACTGTGCTATTGGTCTTGAATAAGTCTTCAGCGTTCAAGTGATTACATTTTTTGACACCACTCAATAATAAAATGGCCAATAAAGCTTGAATCTCCACAACCGTTGTTGGCCGAGTATATGTCGCTCGAGCATAATTAGTTGCAACACTGGCTAAATATTCATTTGTGTTTTCGACTTCGACTATTATGTCTAATACTCTCTGATCAAAGAAATGTTCGAAAATTTCTGAGGCATTTTTGATTTCACGCACTGGTCCAATAGGACCAGGCAACTGAGTCACAATATTTTTTTTTTGCTCGTCTCACCAGTTTCCGCCCACAATGTTTTCTCCAGATAGTTCCATCCTTTCCAGTAAAAACTAAGCGTCCTGCATCTGATTCTGATTCAAACTCAGCATCGGTGAAATCCAACTCCTGTTCCGTATCTGTGCTTTCTCCCCGTTGTTCAAAGCGTTCCTCGCTAATTTCAACATCAATCTCCTCATCGTCGTCATAAGCAAGATCCTCTTCATCGGTCATACATGTTTCCATGAGATGAAGAAGTCTTCGTTGTTCTGCTTCAAAACTCATATTCCTATATAGATAATTTTTGTTAGAAACATTATTTTATTCATATACGAACATATACCTTTGATTGGATACGCTCTACTTCACACAAAATGAATTAAATTGAAAAATATATGTACAGCAGATTTGTTACTTCACAGGTGACGTCGGTCTGACAGTCCGAAAACAATTACAACTGGCTTCTTACTACCGCTAACGCTTTCTGGCTTACAGTGCGTGAAGAGACCCGAAAAAGGTTAAGCTAGAAGGAAGCAGGAGGGGTAACATCGCGCGATGTCGCCAAAATTAAAAAAAGCATTATTGGGTGGCCTGAGAGACCGCAGGTCACCACTGCAGGGTTAAAGACGAATTATTAGGTGGGAAATATAATCCAAATAGGGGAACTTCCCATCATANATAAATATCGATGAAAATGAATCAGAAATGAATACTTATATTATAAATCAAGTAAATAACACATGTTTGTCCATGTTTGTTTGTTAGAGATTCGTTTTTGTGAATCAAGCTATCAAATATATCTCTGAATTCTAGCTAATCTTCAGAATTACCGTTGAATTTAGGTAAAACAATTTCAGGCAACTTTATACCGTTCGATTCGTATTTAACGGAAGACTGGGCAATTATTTGTGAACTAGAATCATGTTTTGTCAAAAATATCTTAGCCTTGTTGGTTAATTCTTAATATTTCTCCCCAAAAGCATCTCCTTCCGCAGTTTGTTGAGTTGAAGTATCTAATGTACAAGCCATTTCTATATCGTTTTGCAAATTGCGGAATTCCTTAAATAGGTTTAGAATATTACCTAACCTGTCTTTAAGAATAGAAAATTCGAAAATTGTTATCTCTTGTTTGATTAATATATTGTCAAGATGATTCTTGAATGAATTCAACAAGCCTTTTGTCATCTCTTGCTTTCTTATTAACGTGGCTAATTCAATCATTTTGGACTTTGTAAATTAAAAAAAATAGAGGCAATTTTATGGATACTAGTTATATGTGAAATATGGTTAAAATGAAACAAACTCACTCTCTGTTAGTAGTACGGCGCGGCGTGATAATCCTGGTAATTCCCAATTTGTCCTTCCTAGAAGATGCGTTTACGGGTCTCTATAAGGATGAACAATTGCACGGCTTCAAGGCAGGTAGGGCTGGAAGTACACAATATTGGCCGTAATGACTTCCAATGTGTGGATTTGCTATTCTTGTAGTTGGATTTCTTGAATATCCGCTCGATGGACCATGATTGTCTGTGTTGTATGAGTGGTATAGATGGACTGTATATATTGAACACTGAGTTTAACAGATTTATTCACACTAAAATACTATTAATACATATATTGATATTGAATGAGTTGAATGCCGTTGACTGATAGTCCTTATAGTTCGACACTCAATGCCAGACACTGTTGTAATGGAGTAATTGAGGAACAACCTATATTAGATATTGAATGTGTGGAATCAATGAAATACAAAGTATTGACATTATTAAATTAAAAATTATTAAATGAACAGCCAAATTTAATTAACAATGAAAATATGGTATCAGATAAATATGTTCATAAAATAGAGGTTGAAGGAATACAAAATTCCAAATCTAAAGCATACCCTATTCCTTATAAATACAGAAATAAGGTACAACAAGAAATAACAGAAAATAATTGAACGATGCAATTCAAAATACATTAATCCTATTGTGGTAGTTGAAAAGAATAATGGTGAACTAAGATTATGTTTGGATTCTGGAAATAATAATGAATACACCACACCTCAATACGAGACACCTTTAATAATTGATGCAATTTTTGGAAGCATAACAAATGCAAAAATATTTTCGAAAATAGACTTGAAACATAGTTTTTGGTTAATTACAATTCACAAAGATAGCAGGGACTATACATCATTTTCAATTGATGGGGTCTTGTATAGATTCAGGGTAGTTCCATACGATTTGCAGAGTTCTTGTTCAGCATTGGTTAGGACAATCCATACCATCCTAGACAAATATAACGATTTCATTCTTCACTATATTGATGACATCTTGATATATTCCACAGACTGGGAAAGTCACCTGAAACACATAAAATTATTAATTAATTAATTGGATAACGCAAAACTAAAAATCAATATTAAAAAATCAAAATTTTATCAAACAGAAGTGACTTTCCTAGGATATAAATCGCACAAGAAAGGAATAAGCATGGATGGAAAAAGAGTTAGAGCTATAATGAAATAAAAAAGACCTGTACATTTAAAAACATCAAGGGGATTTTTGGAAATATTGAATTATTTCAAGAAATTAATGACAGACATAAGTAACAAAACATTAAGTCTAGTTGAATTATTGAAAAAGAGCAATGAATGGAAATGGGGACGAGAACAAGAAAATGCATTTAATAATATAAAAGTGGAGTTTGCAAATAATCTAAAAATTTACCATCCTTATTACAATCTGCCATTTATATTAAGAACTGATGCATCTATATTCAAACTTGCTGGGGTTTTATTGCAAGAACAAGAAGGAAAAGAGGTGTGTCGAGAGTGACCAAAACATATGAGCAACATTACAGCAAAACAGAACTAGAATTTGCGAGCATAATCTTTTGTATAACCAAATTGAGATTTTATTTACAAGGATCTTAATTTATCATTAAGACAGATCACATGTCTTTATTAAATGTAATGAATAACAAATTATTGAATTACAATGAGAGCAATGCATATTTCAGGTTTGAGTCAGGTTGAAATATTTTAATAACATGACGTCGATCTATTTTATTTCTTCTTGAAGCATGTCCACAGCAGGTTATGAATCATGACCGGTAACTCACAATCAAAATGGAAATTGAATACTGAAAATGATTTGAATGAAATTGTAACCCACTCAAAAGAGGTTAAAGGTTACGTATTTCCACTTTATTTACTATATGAAAATTTTGACAGGCATTTACTGTCATCATTGAACATATCGCTGGAATTTTGACAAGATCTGATAGAAAATACAGGTTTGTCTTTGAACGTGTTAGGAATCACACGTTAAAAGGTAAGACCTCGTTAGTCCTTAGCTCGCACAAATTTCTCAACTTCTGAGAGTTGACGTTCGTATGGGGGCGACAGCTGATTAACGGAAAAACAGATTTTAAACAGATTTTAAACAGATGTAGTTCAAGGAATACATCATCCTATTTTATAGTCCAATCAGATTTGCATCGGAAGCTTGGAAACAGCTCTGGTAGTCCTATTGAAATGGAACACATAAAAAAAACTGTAATGTATATTCCATTTTTCCATTTATATCTGGAAGTGAGAGGTTATCTCAGATTTTTTAACATCATAGTACATCACACGTGATGACAGCAACGTGTGATACGTTGCTGTCATCACAATGAAAAATGAAGTCGTATACGGGGTATACTTTAGTTTCGGCCCATATAAAAATACAAAGTTGATGCTCACATTATCGTGTAGTCCTTAGAAAGTGACCTTGACAAAGTGCCATTTGTTTTACTATTCCTTTGAAAATCAAGCTAGGAGAAAGTTAATTTCGGTTTTTCTCGGATATTTCCGAAACTACTCGGAATATTGGAACTTTCCATATGGCATATTATTAGGCACATCAATGCGCTACTTTTCTCCAATTCAATCGACCCCGTATCACTTAGCGTTTCCGATGTCCTTAAGCTGTTCATTTTCATCTTTATCTTTTTATCAGTGTATATTTCATCACCGAGCCTGCCTTCGTAGATTTTATGTTATGATCTGCAGGCATAGCGAGAGAGGTGGATGTGAAAATTATAAAACTAAAACATTCATCTATATTAACCTCAAAACTGAATACTCTATAAAAGTGAACAAATTTTGAAAAAAAAACTGTCGAAGATGAATGTCGTCCTGTAAATTCAAAGATGAAATAAAAAAAATCAATGTATTCATTTATTGTTACTATTGAGAAAAAGAAACATCAATGTGGCCGTTTATTTTTGTGTAAGTAGCGAAAGTGACACATAACTCACATCTTCGAACTAATCACATTTGACTAGATTCATAATTTCCACTACCTATAGGCCAATTCAGATAAAAAAATTCATATTTTTACAGTCGTTTCAATTATTCTCAATAGAAAATGAGCCAATTTTAAAATATGTTCGCTAACGGTAAACATATTCATTGACAAAGTGGTTGAAGCTTTCGTGGCCAAAGTTTTCAGTTTTGCTATTATTTGGGTTCGAAAGCCGTGTATTTTTTCCTGACGTTTCGCTAGCTACCTTCCTCAGAGGTCTATACATCATGAGTTAATATATCCGATGACTGGATATTATGGCTACGTAACGCGTATTTATGTTGACTCTACAGGTAGTTTGGTGTGCTAATACTTGTTCTGGTAAATTACGTTAAGCGTGTTTATGTTGATTCAGGGAATCTGGTGTGATAATACATATACCTGGATTTGGAAAATTGTCAAAACGTTAGTTGACCCTTTTCTACATACCGTCATGCTGTTTGCTATTCTTGGAGTTCACAGTTTTTTTTCTGTTGAAATTATCCGTGTGTTTGTGGATTTCCATTGCCTTTCATACCAGTAGGCTATGGTATTTAGTCACACGCGCTGGCGCTACCTACGTCAAGAAGAAATTCCAAAAATCCACGGCCTTCAAACCCGGAAAACAGTGACACTTATTCATTGAATTGAAGTTTTGTTCTGAAATATATAAGAATAAACAGGAGTAAAAACGTGTATTCAGAAAGTAAAAACCAGTTTATTTCAGCAGAAAATTTGTTTTAACAATGCATCACTCAAAGGCATAATGGTGAAAATGAAAAACTTTAAAAGCTTTATTATACACCAGTTTGAAAGTTTCCCTTTAGAGTAGTTATTAAAACGTTGGACTTGAGTGCCGGCGGTCTTGGGTAAATACAAGCCTGAAGAAGCTATTGTTCAGCGGAATACGTGTTGCGTTTCTGTAAAACTGTTTAGTTTTTCACCCAAATTTAAATCTATTTGAAATTGAACATAACACCAAACGAAGAAATATTTCCGAATCTTTTTTAGTGTTGCTACCTGTTATGAAATTAGATGTTCGTTTATCTCATGCGTGATAATTCGAGGCTTCCCTTCAGCTCTTGTAGAGAAACTTCATTCTCACGAGTAATGGCCACAGTTCTTTTCTAAAGCAAATCCATTTCGCAACATATTGACATTTATTTTTCCCAACTGATAACGAAATTAATATTTCGAAATAACTTTCGCAACATTAATCTCTTTCTCCTACTTACACAGTAGGGCCTAGTAAACGTATGTTGAAAAACAACTACTTTCCCGGCTAATACTATTGAATTATATCCGACACATAT
Organism: Leptinotarsa decemlineata; assembly: GCF_000500325.1. Taxonomy (NCBI): domain Eukaryota; kingdom Metazoa; phylum Arthropoda; class Insecta; order Coleoptera; family Chrysomelidae; genus Leptinotarsa; species Leptinotarsa decemlineata. The sequence goes on from NW_019291618.1 coordinate 59,405, forward strand.
TTATGCAAAATTTCTCGAAGAGGCTAGTCTCGTAGATATTTCTCATTCATCCAGCAGTAGGACCATGCTAAAATTATTCAAGTAGATCACCTGCAGACCGCAGGTATATTACCTCTCATCAGTATAGGAAAGATCCTACCCAAACAACAATGTGTCTGCGACTCGATCAATTTCAACACGGCCCTGCTACATATATGAAACCTTCGCCTAAGAGCAAAATTGATAACTAGTAACAACTTCATCTCGTGAACAAAGCCCCAAGCGGGGAGAAATATTCCATATACCAAATCTCTAATCAAAAGTGAAAGCTATCGAGAAGAGATACATACGTATAAGAAAAAATTGATAAGGAAATATATATGTTCAAATAATAATCTTTCCCATCTACGTACATAGTAGGATCTGGTAAACGTATGTGAGAAAACAACTACTTCCTTGGCTAATACACGCTGAATATTAAATTATATCCGTCAGAAATTTATGGAAGATTCCTCACGGAGGCTAGTCTCGCTGATGTTGCTCGTTCATCCAGCAGCCTTCCTTCTGTATTTGGTGTAACTGGATGAATGGAGATGGAGACAAATTGAGTTTATTCACCTCCACAAAATAATTGCCAAAAGATTTATTTTTATAAGTCGTGCATATATTTCGTTATCGCAAGAGTTGTTTTTTTATCATGAATATACAAGGTTCTGACTGTGAATCATATTAATTTGCTGCCTTTATATTACCTTCTTATTTTTCCGCAATTTGAACTCATATTCTACAATAAGTGATGATAATCAGAAAGATTAGTCGAATCTCAACTTCAGTAAATATCGTTGCAATTGTTTTCTGGTTTGTTGTCAACAATAATAAACATTAAATGGTTCTTTGATGCACTGATTATAAAAAAGTCAATACCAATCTCATTATTAACGAAACAAAGTCGACTAACTTTCTTATGAATATTTTTGAAAACATTTTCGGGAATTTTTTATTTCTTTCAACTACAGAAAGATAATGGAAGTTGAACGAAATATATTCATACTTGACATGAATAAAGAAACAAAATACACAAAAAATCATTAAGATCAATATTAATTCAATGATATTCACTTTTTGAAATTTATTATAGACGGAGATATTGACCCAATGTGGATAGAATCCTTGAATACACTTATGGATGATAACAAAGTTTTGACACTCGCTAGTAATGAAAGAATCGCTTTGACACGTTCAATGAGGCTTCTGTTTGAGATTGCGAACTTGAGAACAGCCACTCCTGCAACGGTATCTAGGGCCGGGATTTTGTATATCAATCCTGCAGATTTGGGCTGGAATCCTTTCATAGCATCCTGGATAGATACGAGAACAATACAAAGCGAGAAAGCTAATCTTATGATATTGTTTGATAAATATATTCCTCCGTGTTTGGATGCTGTACGGCACAAGTTCAAGAAGATCACGCCCATTTCCGATATTGCACATTTACAGATGTTATGCTTACTTCTGGACTGCTTCTTGACTCCCCAAAATGTTCCTTCAGATTGCCCCAAAGAGTGGTATGAAATATATTTCGTGTTTTCTGTGGTATGGGCATTTGGATCCTCTTTATTCCAAGATCAAATAATAGATTGGAGAAACGAATTTAGCAAGTGGTTCGTTAACGAATTCAAAACTGTGAAATTTCCTTTCGGTGGCAACGTTTTCAGCTACTATATTGAAGAAGAGACAAAGAGATTTCTTCCATGGACTGACTTGGTTCCTGAATTTGAGTTGGATAGCGACATTCCGTTACAAGCAACTTTGGTCAGTACCGCTGAAACTACAAGAATTCGATTCTTTATTGATAACTTAATGTCGAAAAAAGCCCCAGTTATGTTAGTTGGGCCTGCGGGTAGTGGAAAAACTGTGATAGTAGCTGAAAAACTGCATTCTTTGTCTGAAAACTTTGCTGTTACTAACGTACCATTCAATTTTTATACAACATCTGAGATGTTACAACAGATTTTGGAAAAGCCTCTAGAAAAAAAGGCTGGTAGGGTATATGGTCCACCAGGTAACAAAACCATGATATACTTTATCGACGATATGAATATGCCAGAGGTGGACAAATATTTTACTGTCCAGCCCCATACCCTCATCAGACAATTCATGGATTATCAGCACTGGTATGATAGGCAGAAACTTACTCTGAAAGACATCCACAATGTTCAGTTCATATCATCCATGAATCCCACAGCGGGTTCTTTTACTATAAATCCAAGACTTCAGCGACATTTCTGCGTATTTGCTGTCAGTTTTCCATCGCAAGATGCCTCCTATCATATTTACAATTCCATCTATCTGCAACATATGCAAGACCACACGAAAAAATTCAATATTGCCTTAACAAAATTATGTCCGACAGTTGTTCAAGCAGCACTCACACTGCATCAGAAAGTAGGAACCACGTTTTTGCCGACAGCTGTCAAATTCCACTATACATTTACTTTGAGAGATATGTCAAATATATTTCAAGGCATGCTTTTTGCAACTGGGAATGCCATCCACACCCAGACTGATTTTATCAGGTTATGGATGCACGAAGCTAGTAGAGTTTACAAAGACAAACTTGTGGAACGTAGAGATATAGACACATATAACAAGTTGGTTATCGATGTCGTAAAGAAAAGTTTTGAGGAGTTGGACGAGAATGCAGTTTTTGAAAAACCGTTAATATATTGTCATTTTGCTGAAGGAATAGGAGACCCAAAATATTTTCCAATACTAGATTTTTCCCACTTGAGCAAACTACTGAATGAGGCATTGAGTGGTTACAACGACTTGATAGCTGCTATGAATTTGGTACTATTTGAAGATGCAATGTACCACATATGTCGCATTAATCGGATAATGGAATCTCCTAGAGGCAATGCCCTACTTGTAGGTGTGGGAGGATCTGGAAAACAATCACTAACCAGATTGGCTGCATTCATCTCTTCATTTGAAGTTTTTCAGATACAGCTGAAAAAGGGATATTCTATGAATGACATGAAAACGGATATAGCCGCCTTATATCTTAAAGCTGGACTCAAAAGCGTTGGTATCGTATTTCTGATGACCGATGCTCAAGTACCAGAGGAAAAGTTTCTGGTTCTCATAAACGACATGCTTGCTTCTGGAGAAATAAGTGATCTTTTGCCAGACGAAGATGTAGAAAACGTGATAAGTGCAATGCGAGGTGAAGTTAAGGGTGTAGGATTACAAGATACCAGAGAAAACTGTTGGCATTTTTTCATTGATCGGGTAAGAAGGTTACTGAAAGTCGTTCTTTGTTTCTCTCCTGTTGGATCGACATTAAGAGTTCGTGCAAGAAAGTTTCCAGCTTTGGTAAATTGTACCTCAATAGATTGGTTCCACGAATGGCCAAAAGAGGCGTTAGAGTCCGTATCTAAAAGATTTCTGGCTGAAATAGACGTGCTTCCCCAGGAACTCATGCAATCGGTATCTTTGTTCATGTCATATGTTCACACTGTAGTGAATGAAATGTCACAAGTTTACTTAACGAATGAAAAACGATACAACTACACGACTCCCAAGTCCTTTTTGGAACAAATCGACCTATATTCAAAGTTACTGGGGGAAAAAACTGCCCATATCAAGGACAATATCGAACGACTTGCAAATGGAATAACCAAGCTTGCATCTACCTCTGAGGACGTCGACGGATTGAAGGAGGTTTTAGCTGAACAAGAGATAGTCTTAGGAGAAAAAAATAAAGCCGCAAGTGAACTTATTGCAGTTTTATCAGCAGAAAATGAGAAAGTTGGCAAAGAACAAGAAATAGCTAGCGAGGAGGAGGCGAAAGTGAAAGTTATTGAAGAAGATGTAACTTTGAAAGCAAAGGTCTGTCAGGACGATTTAATGAAAGCAGAACCTGCATTGATAGCAGCACAGGCTGCCTTGAATACTTTAAACAAAAATAATTTAACAGAGTTGAAATCTTTCGCCACACCTCCAGATGCAGTAGTATCAGTTTGTGCTGCAGTGTTAGTTCTGTTTTCCAAAAAGGGAAAAATTCCTAAAGATAGGGGTTGGAAGGAGTCTAAACAAATGATGTCAAGGGTTGATCAGTTTCTCAATGACCTTATCAACTATGACAAAGATAATATCTTACCTGAAGTAGTGAAAGCAACTCAAGAATATACAAAATTACCAGATTTCACTCCAGAAAAAGTGATCAGCAAATCATTCGCAGCTGCTGGACTATGCGCTTGGGTGATAAATATTTTGAAATATAACGAAGTTTTTGTTGTAGTAGAGCCCAAAAGAAAAGCCTTAGCAGCAGCTAACAGAGACTTAGCAGAAGCTCGCGGTAGACTTGCAGAGCTGAATGAGAAGTTGAAAGCACTGGAGAAGCAATTATCTATTCTGAAGAGCGAGTATGACGAAGCTATAAATGAAAAACTGAGGTGCCAAGCACAGGCAGATGAAACTGCTCAAAAAATAGATATAGCGAATCGACTGGTTAACGGTTTGGCTTCAGAAAACGTGAGATGGAGAGAGTTAGTGAAAGAATATAAAGCGTCAATTGTTACTTTACCTGGTGATATATTGTTGGTGACAGCATTTATTTCTTATGTAGGGTGCTTCACGAGAAGGTATCGTATAGATTTGTTACATAAATATTGGAAACCATTTCTCACCACATTAGCAGTACCCATTCCTATGACGGAAGGCTTGGATCCCCTATCTTTACTCACTGATGATGCAAAGATTGCTGAATGGAATAATGAAGGACTGCCCAATGATCGCATGTCTACAGAAAATGCTTGCATTTTGAGTAATTCTTCTCGATGGCCTCTAATGATTGATCCGCAACTTCAAGGAATCAAATGGATCAAAACTCGTTATGGTGATTCCTTGAACGTTGTACGATTAACGCAGCGAACCTATCTGGATACTATTGAAAGGTGTATTTCAGAAGGGCTGGTGGTATTATTGGAAAATATTGGTGAGGTTTTGGACGCAGTTTTAGATCCAGTACTTGGAAGGGTGCTCATAAAAAAGGGAAGAGCTATAAAAATAGGGGATAAAGATGTTGATTATAATCCTGCATTCAGATTGATTCTTCACACGAAATTGGCGAATCCTCACTACAAACCAGAGATACAGGCACAAACTACTTTGATAAACTTCACTGTTACTCGTGACGGTTTGGAAGAACAACTTCTGGCAGATGTTGTCAAAGCTGAAAGACCTGATTTGGAAACTCTGAAATCTTCTTTAACGAAACAACAGAACGATTTCAAAATCACCCTCAAGACATGTGAGGCTAACCTGCTATATAAATTATCGTCAGCAACAGGAAACATACTGGAAGATGTTGAGTTGGTATTGAATTTGGAAACAACTAAGAAGACTGCAAATGAAATAGCTGTCAAAGTAGAGGAAGCTAAGGTTACTTCGGTGAAAATCGATGAGGCAAGAGAACAATACCGTCCATGCGCCGCAAGAGCATCCCTTTTATATTTCATTCTGAATGATTTGAATAGAATAAATGCCATATACCAATTCTCTCTGAAGGCTTTCAGTGTAGTATTCAAAGATGCTTTATCTAAAGCATTGCCAGCAGAGAAACTCAAAGAACGAGTGATGAACTTATTGGATAGCATATCTTTTTCTGTTTTTATGTACACTTCCCGAGGTTTGTTCGAGAGAGACAAATTGATATTTACAGCCCAGATGACTTTCCAAGTTCTTGGCCAACTGAATGAAATCAACCCAGAAGAACTGGATTTCCTCTTGAGATTTCCTTCTATTGCTAATTTAACGTCTCCAGTTGATTTTTTGAACAACGTGTGTTGGGGTGGAATCAAAGCTTTGTCACAAATGGATGAATTCAAAAGCTTGGACAAAGATTTGGAAGGGTCTGCTAAGAGATGGAGAAAATTTGTGGACAGTGAGTGCCCAGAGAAAGAAAAGTTTCCTGGAGAGTGGAAAAACAAAACCACTCTACAAAGACTTTGTATCATGCGTTGTTTACGGCCGGATAGAATGACGTATGCAGTCAGCGGTTTCATTGACGAGAAGCTTGGTAATAAATACATAACTGCAAGAAGTGTAGAATTCGAAAAATCCTATGAAGAGACGAGTTCTACCACACCAACATTTTTCATATTATCTCCAGGAGTGAATCCTCTGAAAGATGTAGAGAAATTGGGAAGGAAATTGGGATTTATGTTCGATAAAGGTAATTTCCATAGTATATCTCTTGGACAGGGCCAAGAAATTGTAGCGGAAAATGCAATGGATCAAGCTGCCGCTGAAGGCCAGTGGGTGATCTTGCAGAATATCCATCTGGTGCAAAAATGGTTGGCAACTTTAGAAAAGAAGATGGAACAGTGCGCTGATACTGGCAATGCTAATTACAGGTGAGTCACCTCGTATATAATAACTTGAAATACTGTTATTTGTATACTGTGCGTTTTCTGTAGGTTATATTTGAGCGCAGAACCATCTGCAGATCCACAAGAATGTGTGATACCGCAGGGAATTTTGGAATCATCTATAAAAATCACAAATGAACCTCCTACGGGCATGTTTGCTAACTTGCATAAAGCTCTGGATAATTTCAATCAAGAAACACTAGAGATGAGCGGCAAAGAAGCGGAGTTCAAAGCTATCCTTTTTGCCTTGTGCTATTTTCATGCAGTTGTAGCTGAAAGAAGAAAATTTGGACCGCAGGGGTGGAACAGAAACTACCCTTTCAATGTTGGAGACTTAACAATCAGTGTTAGTGTACTCTACAACTACTTGGAAAATAATCAGAAGGTAAAGTAACAGTAAAAAACATCAAAAGAATGATGAAAAATGAGAATTGAAACTTTCCTATGTTTTTTACCACTTTCATTTGTAACTAACGTTACTGCAGTTTTGTTTTATGAAGACATTTTCAAACTCATACATTGAACTCAAAGTGATTGGTTACAATAGCACTTATATAATACCACTGTAGGTAATAACAGAGGTACTTAACTTAACAGTTGCACTTGCAATATTCATGCTTATAAATATCCAAGGATTCCAAATAATTGAGTTTGCAACCCTTCCTTGCATAGTGCGAAATATCCATATTGTTCAAATTCGAGAATGGTTTGAAAACAAACAATCAGTTTTACTTAGTCTGAAGGACCTTTCATATTCATATTCAGCATGTTCACCATACCGTTTTGAGAAATTTCGACCACATTGTCCTACATAACACTATTACACTCCGGACACATAAGCTTATAAACTCCAGATTTCTCCAGCTTGTCCACTTCACCTTTGGCATTAAAATGGAAATCAGATAACCTGGCATGTGGTTGAATGCCATTTCCACATATGTCTGCTAAAAGTGGAGTAAAGGGTGAGCCCATTGGTAATCCTGCCCATTGGTATCTGGTTTATAAAATGTGTTGTTGAACTGTAGGTAACTCTAATGTAGGCACACATCGAAAGCTGTTGAAATTGGAAAAGAAGTGATATGGTCTACAGCAGACACAGACACAACGCAGACACAATCCCGAAGTTAGTCAGAAAAAAAAGCCGTACATTTACTCACAGAATAATATACCCCCAGATCGAACAATCAGAAATCAAGAAATGGATACCTGTAACATATTTTGATAAAAGAACAGAGATAATTGCGAGTTTCTTCAGAAAAAACGATGTGGAAATGGCATTCAGACCACATGCCAGGTGTTGTTGAAATTTCAGAAAGTAGACCATATCACTTCTTTCGAAAAAAATTTTAATGCCAAAGATGAAGTGGACAAGTTAGAGAAATGTGGAGTTTATAAGCTCAAATGTCCGGAGTGTAATAGTGTTTATGTAGGACAATGTGGTCGCAATTTCTCAAAACGGTATGGTGAACGTGAAAGGTCCTTCAGACTAGGTAGAAATGATTGTACGTTTTCAAACCATTCTTTGGGATGCAAACACAAGTTCCCGAATTCAAACAATACGGAAATTTTGCAATATGCAAACTCACTTATTTGGAATCCTTGGAAATTCATGAGCATGAACATTGCGAATGTAACCGGCTTTCGAATTGACGTATCCACATCGTCACAGGTAACCAAAATTCAGGTACTCAATTAGGTACCTCTGTTATTACCTACAGTGGTGTTTTATAAGGGCTAATGTAGTCAATTATTTTTATTTTGATGTATAAGTTCGAAAATGTCCTCGTAGGACGAAACTGAGTAACGTTTGTTACAAATAAAAGTGATAAAAAAAATAGAAAGTTTCAATTCTCATTTTTTATGATTTCCTACTACTTAGTAACAGCTATATCCATCAATTTATCAAATGAATGATTTTTTCAACTTTCTCATAATTCAATTTCAAATTTTATGTGATTACTTTTTTCTCAACGATATAGAGATAATGAAGTTTTGAGTTTGAAAATTTTCTATCAGGGATATGGTCTGTAGAATCAACAGAAAGTTGAATTTTCTTCTCTACTTGGACTATGACCATGAAACAGTATAGTTCATGACACTGAACGAGTTCGAACCCGATATGATCATTGGAGTCCTTACTTGAATGATACCTTTTCTAATCTGAAAACTTCAAGGGCAACACGGCAGAAATTTTTTTTGTACAGCTAAGTAGCAGTACTGAAGGTGATTATATCTCCCCTCATATAGGATGACGCCATTTATGGGATCGACAGAAGACTCAAGCTTCGAATATGAAAGTTAAACGAACCTACCCAAGGTGGTCAGTTGCAAGGCTGAACTTTCACATTGACCACCGAAAGAGATTCTGCAAGGCAAGTTGATGTGATTGTGATCTAACCCCAGAAAAATCTGTTACGACCCAACAACCTCTCATTTGTGGTACTAAGCACCAACTGTCTAAGAAGGATAAGCTTATATGATAAGTAACTGGATTTAACATGGAGTGTAATAATGACAAAGAAACAAGACTGATATCTCATAATTTTGTATTTAGGAAATAATTGCTCAGATCCCTCAATTCCAGTTTGAACGAAAATATCTCCTAACTATAGTCGTTGTCATTTTCATTCTCTAGATAGGAGGCAAATTCAATCTTGAACTACTATATAACATCAGGGCTCAAGTGAAACCTCTTTTAAAAGGTCATCATTTTTCTTTTCAATCATACAACTATTTTTCAATTTCATATAGTAGATATGGAAAAAAAATAGTATGAGCTATGACCGACTAAACAACGATTAATAAAATGAAGATCTGAAAGTATTTAATGATTTCACAGTTGAAAAATATTGAAACGAACATTATGATTTAATCACAAGTACAATTTATTTGTATGTGTATTATATAGAGTATAGAAGTTTACAGGGCCTGCCAAATGTAGGGAAAATTTTATATTCAGGATGTCTTAGTGAAAAATCTGACATAACAGGCCCCACTTTGAAGATCAAAACAAAAATGTGAAGGGTCTTTCATATGAACAGATAACGCCGCCAGATCAAAATCCACACCAAACAATGACTTTTTTGGAATGAATTAGACGCTCTTGTGGATCTGTATCTATCCAAATCCGACAATTTTGTTTGTTCACTTACGCATTCATTCAGTAATGAGCCCTATCGTTGAAGATGATTTTTTGATGAAAATTACGGTCAGTTGCCAACTGCGATCATACGTCACTGTCCATGGTTATGTACCTTCAATTCCTGGGTCAGTTGAATTTTGTATGGGTGCAGGCCCAAGTTACAATGCAGTTTTCTTCAAATTGGTATCTACGAAAGGCCAAGTTGACGTACAGGTGTTGCTCGATCGTTTACTGCACCAGTGGACACAAATTCATCCACCACATTGCGAATAGTCTTCTCGGTAAGACGATTATAGTGACATTAAAATGGGCGAAGCGCGCCTACGTTGATCGATTAGTATACCCATTTCGATGAAAAAAAAGTTGCACGTGTTGTTCAATGCTCTATATCTGTTCATGGTGATTTGACAAATCAGACTAAATTCATGACAATTTATTTGACAGATGTAGCTTCAAAAAGATACCTGTTATCAATTGTGAAGTTCGGAAGTCCCTGTTGGAAGACCCTATATTTTTGTTTCATTTTTACAATGTTTCTCAGTTAATCCATAGTGACATTTTGATTGTGGATACCAACAATAAGTACCACAAAGTGAGTTGATATTAGATCGATCAACATATTGAAGCAATGGAAGTGCGAACTTCTAACGCTCAATAAAATGTTGCTGTTTCATTCATAACATAAAGGGTGGAATTGAAATATTGAATAAGGACGTTTCATATGACAAAGTGAATCACTGAGTATGAAGAATATTTGATCTAATGAAAAAACAATTTATCAGTCCGTTATCTAAAATGTCGAAAAATATATTTAGCATTATATTTTCTTCAACTTTCAAAAAATAATGTAACACTAAAGGTTAGGGTACACATTATGGCGGAAATGACATACATTTGACACTCTGGCGACATTTTTCCAGCAGAGATATGTCACAGAAAATGAGAATCGTGTATTTAGCAAATATGTGACACAGTCAAACGAGTGCCAAACGTTAGGTATTTGTTTGTCAGACCTGACCAATTTTTGGAAGTTTGAGTGTTTCTCAATTTTGCCGCTGGACTGGAGCTGCCGAGTCCCCGATGGAATCAACAAGTATTTAAGTGTGAAGTAATGACACTCATTTATCACGTTTTGTCATCATTTCGGAAAGCGATATATGTCACTTTTGTCATACCGTGTGATTCATCAAATGTAATTTATCTACACAAGTGTTGTAAAGAGTTATTACAATAATCTGGCGTTTATTCAGATAGTGAATCTTTGATCACGACAGTGATGCTTCTGAAAAACTTTCTATACATCTCTCCGAATAAACATAGGCTCAATGGAATAAACATGACTTCACTCAATGTCGATTGGAGAACCCTAGAAAGTCTTGTCATTGAGCTTGTCAATAGAGCTAGAAACTAGTGTTCAAGACGACTACGGAAGAAAAAAAAATCATCTAGATTTTATAATTCGCACGTTAACCTCAACATCAATTATTGCCATAAAAAACAATATTAATACCTATTCAGATATCAGTTGTGATATTCGTTTACATACAGTGTACCAGGGAATATTTCAATTCATAATTTTACTTGTGATACATTCATATATTAGTAAATATCTCACTTTTGTCCTTGTGTTCTATTAGCTTTGGAATATCACGGAGTCTTACTTGTGCAATTGTTTCTTTGAATGCTAATACGTGAAAGGGACAGTTCTTCTTTAGACTTGTTATTTTCAATAATGACGAATGATCTTCATTACACTCAATCGCTCTCCCAAGGTGAACTCGTAAAATTCTTTCTTAGCGTCAGTTACACAACGATCTTTTCGCGAGGTTCTTTCAACTCATTTCGAGTCTGACCTCGTTGAAGCGTCGTCAGGAGAGATCAATTTTAGATGAAGAGAGGTTTTAGGCTTTCTGCCTCTCGGTTTTTTGATAGAAAAGAATAACTTTCAAGACATTTTTCAGGTAATTTTTACACATTTCTGATACTCAGTGGAATGTTTCATCGACAGAAGTACTTTTTCATCAAATATTGAACAAACATCATTTTTGGTAGAGGAAATGGTGTTTATGGACCATTTTTGGGTTTTTTGTATAATTTCTAAGCTCTTTTTTCATAGTAAAAATTGCTGGATTTGACAAGTTACTGATGAAAAGAACATTTTTTTCACGGTTAATGCTTTAAGTTCACACAGTAACTTATGGGAATGAACTGAAAGTTTGCCTTTTCTACTTCTGTATAAAGTTCTCAGTTTGTGGAAGGTAATAAACATCCAAAAAAGGTCGATGAATACTTGTTCATCGTTCTACCATCACAATTAATTCGAATATTTTGTACTTTGAGGTACCTTGGGAAGATCTGAGATATCTCTTTGGTGAAATCATGTATGGAGGGCACATTACCGATGACTGGGACAGAAGATTGTGCCGCAGCTACTTGATGAGTTATATGCAGCCGGAACTCGTTGAAGGAGACTTGCAATACGCCCAAGGATTCCAAGCCCCGCCGAATACTGATTACCAGGGATACCATCGATACATAGATGAGAGGTTACCGCCCGAGAGTCCGTATCTATACGGGTTGCACCCCAACGCCGAGATAGGGTTTTTGGCCAATACGTCGGAAGTCATGTTTAGAACTATATTTGAGATGCAACCAAGAGATTCTGGTTCTGCTGCTGGTAGCGGAATGTCTAGGGAAGAAAAGGTAAATTTATCGGATTCCTTTCTGAACATGAATCTGGTTACTTTTTCATAAAATATGAATGAACATGTGTATACTGAATTTGGTGTAATAATTACCACAAGGTATTCACAACTTGACGACCCATTTTACGGTATGGTATGAATCAGTATTCAAACATCTTCAGTCCTACCAATTTTGTATTTTGAAATTATATAAATTGGGTTGAGGTTCAGTATGGTGTAGCCAAGTGCAAGGATGGGCTTGGTTGGTTTAAGTGTGTATGTGATTTGTTTTGTTGGCTTTAAGAGAACTAATTAGCTAGACTATTCAATTTTAAATCTATTTGGAAGTATCATTGATTAGTAACTGTAACATAGGTTCTTCGACTTCCATAACTGATATTGGCGTTGACGGAAGATATCACAGACATATTTTCAAACAATTATTTTTCAATATTTTCTTCAAGTGAGTATCTGAAAAACTTCAATAAAATATACTTCCATAATCCAATATTGAAGGTATGAATGCTACAATAAATGTTAGGGTGAAATTTGTATCTGCACACCATTTTGTTCCACAAAAGGCTATAAGGATGTCAATACCTTTCTCTGATTTCTGACGAATTTCTGTTATATGGTGTTTCCATGTCAGATATTCATCTAGGATGATACCTAAGTATTTGACTGTCGATCGAATTGGTAGGACCCGCTGATCATATATAGTATACGATTGTATTCTCATTCTGGCGAATATGTAAACCTCCGCCATTTTTTCGGAATCATTTAACCATTTGTGTTCATTATTACATTTTCAAGTGACTTTTCAAAAGATAAATTTTGTGTGCATATGAAAATGTCATCTGGATATCGTACTATCTGATTGTCTGTTTCAATACATTTTTCTAAATCTCTTGTATATGATGTATACAGAAGAGGACACAGAATGTTCTTTGCGGTTTTCCCAACGATGTTTAACGAGTTTCAAGTCCTTATCTGAAATGATGTCCAGGATTTTGGCTTCTGGGACAACCCCAAGTACATGATCATTTACCACTACTTTCACAGATTTGCAAATATCATTTCTAGGGCCTTTTGGTCCGAAAACAATAACATTGGATTTACTACAATTTATATTTAAGCAGTGATCAGAAGCATTCTTGACAAATAATTTCAATTCATCATTGATTTGAGTACACGCATTATCTATCATTTCAGGTGAGAAGCTATAATACAACTGGGTATCGGCTGCATACAAATGTATATTACAAAATTCATGAACATTTTGCAAGTTGAGATGTGTAGATAGCAAACAAAAGGGGTCCCAAAATAGAGCCACACATCCACACATCAGCTCTAAATATTGTGAGCTGTTTTTTTCTATGGTAACCTTTTGTTGACGGTTGGTGAGATACGATCTAATTAGTGATATAGCATTTTCAGAGAGTCCTATATAGCCAAGAATTAATAACATTGAATCGAAGTTAATAGTATCGAACGCTCTACTAAAATCAAGAAGTACCAATACTGTATTATTAAGTGCCAATACTGTATTATTAAGTACCAATATTGTATTATTTTTTGCAATACGTGCTCTTATAATATCGTCCACTATATGCAACACAGCAGTTGTACAACTATGCCTTTAAGAAATCCGAATTGAGTTATTGGAAGTATAGAGAAATTGTCAACGTGTTCTTTCAACTGAACTTCAATAGCTCTTTCGAAAATTTTTGACAAAGTTGGTAATAAACTAATGGCGCGTAGGTCTTTGTATTCTGATTGATTTTTTTTTAACAACTTTCACAAATGCTTTCTTCCATACCGTGAGGAAAATATTATTATTCAGGCAAAAATTTACGATATGTGTTACATATGGAATTATATGTCAACAGCCCATTTTCATTAGTTTTATATTCAGTAAATCATATCCCATTCCATTTGTTTTTATATTAGAAACTGTTTCAAAAACAAACATATCATGTACTTCTTAAAATTTGAAGTAAAAGTCTATCAATTTATTGTCAGTATAGAAAGAGGTGAGTTCGGGGGGTAGTTATTGGACGGTTTTTCAATTTCTATTTCTAAACAATCTATAATTGAAACAACTTTAGAATACCGTGCTCTAAAAGCGATAGGTAAATTTTCAACTATGTCAGATGGTTTAGGCCACACAATTAACTCCCTCATTTTTTCTGCTAGAACAATCACTGTTTTCGAAAATATTCTACTTATAGTGCTCTGTGCATAGCCAAATTATATAGCTAATAAGTCAAATGATTCATTTAACTTTATTTTCTTCGAAGTTATTGAAATGTCAGTAGTGGGAACTTAATAGTTTTATCAAATAGTAACTGTCTTTAGGCAGTACTAACATAATTTTAGGCTCTTTTTCCACAGCGGTCAATGTTGCACTATGCATTACATTTTGAAATTGTCTGTCCTTGTTATCTTGAGACCAACTCGCTTCGGAAGAAGTAGTTTATTGTTCATACTCGCTAGAGATTGATGAAGATTGCGATGTAATAGATAAATCGTCTGTTGGTTTTGTATCTGGGAATAACTTCCTTTTCATACCGGCAATATGGGCGGTTGTAATAGGTGAAGTTGATGTGTTTTTAACTGGTACTAAAAACGGTGATAATGCTTCTTTATTTCATTATCGTTGGCTTCATTGTGTTAACTTGAACGGCTCTGTCACAAGCAAGGCTTTTATTTTCTGTTGAGAAAACCTCATGTGAAGATGAACTAGGACCAGCTTCACAATAATTTATTTCTCTGGTGATTGTTTTATCTGCTGTATCCACAGGGCCTATACATAAATTAGTTTCTTCCATTACTTCTCGGGGAGCAGCTTCTGATAGAGTATCTTGAAGCAACCTAAGTCTTTGTCTTTTGAGAGCAGCCTCTCTTACAGGTTTTGGCCTATTTACTTCCTGACACTGAAATTCGTGGGGCACAATACCTTCACGTAGACGTTATGTAACAGGTACCCCTTGTTGTTTATTCATTATTTGGTACTTAATGAAGTTCTCTGTATCCTTTTCTACCTGAAAATGAAGAATAACAGCAGTCAGAAAGGTTTCATATTCGAGAAGTAAATATGTTTATTAGTGTTTTAGACTATGACAGTAAATATAAATATACCTATGTAAATATAAAAATACTTACATCAAAGTGATCTTCACAACAGTATAGTCAGCTCGTTGCAGACAGTTTCGGGTTCTTAAATTCTTCTTTTTTTATAGCTTTACACCACTTCAATCGAATGTTTGCATTCCTCGGCACAAGAAAAAAAACTTTTTGAAGAGCAGTTTTCGTTGTATTGTTGCACTTTGGAACTATGCAGTACTAAAAACTGATTTTCCACTACTTTCCAACTTCAATTTATTGAAATTATCAAGTAATACAATATAGAATCAACTATGTTTACTTCTCTGTGCTTTGGATCGCTTTGTTGACATGTACTTTGACGTCACATATTCCCGCCAAATGGTCGACCGTTTGAATTGTCAATATTTGGTATACAATTTTATAAATTTTTTTCTGACTAATTATTCATGTTTTTGGCATCTATCTCATGTTTCCAGTATTTGTATGCATTATATATTCGATTAGAACAATTAGAAGAAAATATGCATGTGACCTATTCAAGTGGGTGCAGCTCATCTGCACACGTAGAGCCGCCATGTTTTGAAAATGATTCATTTTGTGTGTATAAATGTAATGCGTATCAAGAAAAATGCGTTCATAACAATTATAAAGTGTTACTAGAGTATACATATACATTTCGAAAAAATGAAATATCGGTAATATCCATCAAAATCTTTCCAGATCTTCGAAGGTATCAATTTTGTGGTAGGTTTCTTGATTAACAAACTTTATAAATACGGTTCCATAATT
>NW_019291619.1:11603-25605 GCF_000500325.1 Leptinotarsa decemlineata
ACATTAAAAAAATTATCGATGAGTCTGAGTGTCAGCCTTCTCATTGAACGTGCTTTTTTATTTTTCAATGTTTATGTTCATGATAGTGCGTTACTTTTTTGTTGTTATTATTAACTATTTTTAAATCATACGTGAAATGCCGTTGTGGCTGGATAAAAGTTTGTGTTTATTTTTCAAACACCTTCGTTTGATAGGTAGGAATGTAGCTATGAACAAGTACGTACTAGTAATATTAGTTATTTTGTTATTAGTTTATTATTAGTACCTATGTATTATGTATTACCAGTTGAATAGTAAAATAAATACATATAATGATAAATTAACTGTGGATTATTTCATTTACGTTTGCTTTACGTGGCTTCCGTGTGGGTAGCTCGCTGTTTATTCCAAAATTAACAAAGTAGCTCAACACATTGAAGAGGTTGGCGACCACTGTGTTATAGTGTATATTTTTCTGTGATTTTGTTAGGCTTTGTATGCGTGAGTAAGTGGTTGTTAGATTTCTGTTGCTGTGGTGTAGGTTAAAATGGACAACACTATGTCTTGGCACAGCTTCTTAAGGATTTTCTTGTAGTGTTTTGTCCTTAAAAAAACGAAGAAAATATGAATAGATTGCACTTTATGTCGGCGATTGCCTAGACTATTTTTGCTAGAGTTTCCAATTGTTACACCCTAAATCGTTTCGTTCTAGGTTCAACCCGTAGCTGAACTCAGCGAACTGAGTAGGAGGTCTGGCCACGACGGGGTTGATGTCCACCTCGACGATTCCAATATACGAGGAGGTACGTTGCGGAGGTCAGGGAGCAGACGGTTCAATAAAACCACCACGGTAAGTGATTTCACTCCATTCACAGTTTACATACAACCCCCAGCGGTCGATAGGGGTTGCATGAGAGTTTGAACCGGGGTGAGGTCTGTCAGATAGGATTAGGAGTGTAGATGCACTTTGAAAATCAAGCGTTTTCTGTATATTTTCATGAAAATGAAGTGCTAGAAAATAATAAATGACTTTAGCACAGGAAAAATATATAAAATATTCACGTTTCACACACATCAGTGACTTTCTGTACTGAAACCAACTTAGAACTAACGGATCCTGCAAACATATTAGAAAACTTCTTTTTATACAAAATTTAATGCAGATTCTACGAATACGTGAAACACGTCTAACTGTTATGCCTTTCGCCAACAAACTGAATATGATGAATTATGATATAGGTTTTGTCTTCTCCCACACATTCTATTAGAAAAATTTCATCTATCGCCGGTTGAAATTTGAAGAATGGATGATTATGAGAATCTAATAATTGGCGTAGTCTATTTCACTCAGAAACGGCCAAGAAGAAAATTTTCAGTTGTTGCAAAAGATTGAAATTGAAAATATGAAGTGTCCTAAACTTTGACTAAGATATGAAGTTTTCATTTTCAGCGCTTTTCGATACTTACCTAATTTTTACTAGGATGACTTGATCATGTCAGAGCTGTCGGAAAACGGGCCTGACTATGAGAACTCTTTGGCGAAACAGCCAGCGGCGGCTCGTCAGAGGAGGCAAGGGAGGCTTAGTTTCCCCATAAAATTTGAGGCTAGTCATCGCAATAAATTAAAAGGTATTGACAAATAATTATGATTATTTTTTTGTAAAAATGCTCGGGTGTCATTACTTTACCATTGATTTTTAATATAAATACATAATATATCGCTCACTACGTAGTACGGACCACACTGTATCCTGCATCAACAAACCTCAAACGCACCGCCCATGAACGAATTACGAATGAACCATCAACCCGTAATAATTAATGCCATACGTTGCAAGGGAGCCAAGCCTTCGACCGTTTTAAAAAACACAAGCTTCGCGAGGCCGATCCAACCAGCGACATACGTCCCGATTTGTACTTTCAGTTGCAGAAATTATAGCATTAGAGGAGGCTAGCCTCCAGTTGGTCTTCGTTAGTGTACGGCTGCGTTTGTTTTTTATTTAATTATTCGGACGGGATGCCGTGAAAAATATTTCAGTAATTCTTTTTTGTGTTTCTTAATAATATTTGTTATGTGTTTGTAAAACAGGCAGTATAGTATTATAGCAGTGCTTCTTGGTAATATTTTCAATGTGTTTTTAAAGTGATTCCTTTCAATTTCAAGGGGTTTTCAGGTTTTCACTTTTCGTTAAGTTTTTTTTCCATTTATTATGGATAAGTTGGACGAAATTAAAAAATCTGACGATTTAGTCGATTGGTTGCTGATAAATAATTTAAAGTCTTGAATTACTTAAATTAAACTACTTTGATTTGTTGTTTTTTGAAAAATGTTCGTCCTATACGAAAAAGATTTTCCCCAAAAACTTCATAACGACTTAATAGCTCAGTATCCATTTTTCGANATTGTTATTTTCAACTATTCTTTTTTAATTCTTCTTTTTTAGTTGTTTCAGGGATTTCAAATCATTTTATATAGTAGACAATGGAAGTCCGAACTAGTGAAATGAATATTACGTATTTTGCTTTAAATATATGCGGTACCCCAAAAAATGTTTGCGCCTCTGTGTGTATATAGTCTTTATGACTTCAGCCTCCCCTGTTCTCCAATGCACGAGTCGTCACTGGAAACAGCCACGTCGAATTTCAATAAATAAATGTATTCCTCATAATTGAAAGTAGTCGAAAGATTATTTATGACAAGTAATATTCTTGAATCTTCGACAATAAATCAACGTGTAAACGATCGTGAAATGCTACGGCTGGATTCGGTTCGGCGCCGATCCCTATTACATTTGAGAAATGTGCATGCCTCATTGAAAATAAAAGTCGTTCGACGTTACGAGTGGAAAAAATATACACATTACCTAGTAACCTTTAATGTTATGTCTTTAGCGTTCACGTAACTCGTTGGATATTTATAAGATGAAATAATCTCTCATTTCGAGAAACCTGTTTCTGTATCGACTTCCTACAACGGGTGGCGCTACAAAAATCGCGCATCACGATTATTAACAATATAAATAATTGAGTTGGGGTTTTAAGTTCATAAGAGAAGTACACACGCAGGTTATGATGTTACAAATCTATTCGTAGCTGGTGAAGATACTACTTAACTTGTGATAACATCAGGAATGGTATACAGTAAAGTAATGGAGTGGTCCGAAATAAATCATCTAACGGTAAATGTATCTTAAACCTCTTTGATGAAATTTACTTTGAGGGGAACTTTGGAACAGTTTCAAATTTTAAAGGACAATGACATGAATATATATGCTAGTGAGACGACTAAGTTGCTTGGACTAACAATCGACTATAAATTGTGCTGGAAACCACACGTCGATATACTTTGTAAAAAGTTAAGAAAAAATTGTTATGCGTTACAGTTCTTATCAAATCATTGCCACGAAAACATACTATTAATCGTTTATGATATTAACTATTCCTAAAAAAAATCCACTCAATTGCTGTAGACATGCGGGTGGTGAATTAAAAAAATTATTGTCTGCAAAATAGGTTTTTCTGGAATATCTTGGCAATGCCGCAATGGAATTTAGAAAACGAAAATTCCTTAGAGAACTAAAAAAATATGGAATCCAATGACGTATTCATCAGCTGAATCACCCAGTGTGCGAGAAAATAATTTTGAAAGATAGTATTTATCGATATGACTGCAAAAAAATGAAGAGTTCGAAAAATTGTTTCCTCTGATAGCAATGGAGCGAGGGAATCTTTTTTTTTTCTGATTGGTTAACGGAAAAACAGATTTTGAACAGATTCGGCCGTCACTTGATGAAGATCCATAGTAATTTCAAAAACTACAGCTCACGATTTGATCTCCATAAACGAGGAAGTCTTCAAGGAGCATTGTGCTCCTTGAAGATAAAAAAAATCCAGTGTCGCCCAACATGCTCTAGACAAGGACCACAGAATTGGTGAAAACAATCTGAAACTGATTAAGCATGTGCATGACACTAGACTACTCGATGCATGTGAGAGTAGAAATAGCAAAATGTAAGAACAGCTTGAATAGCGATAAGGGACCCATCCCGTTTAGCCCGCTTCTTAATCTTCTGTTAGGAAGAGAGTAATTACTAAGAACTTGCAGGTAGTTAATTACCGAGAAATTCCATATTGAATCTCAGGTTTACAACCACAGGTAACAAATTTTAGTATGTAAGGACTAACCAGACTAGACTAGATATCAATTTTCGTCTCCTGAGGATGCTAACTTTGATGACGAAACGCGCGTCGAGTGCAAAAATATCAGTTTGGTGTTAGGGCAATTGATCTCGAAAAAAGTTATTCGAGGAAGTCTTGTTGACTCACCCTGTATATGTATAAATATAGATGCAAATCTGTGCTCGCTCATTTTCTCTCTTTATTTTTACTAGCTTTTAATACAACTGACTTACCTTATATATCCAAGTGTATCAAAAATGGCGAATAAACATTATAATTATTATATGTAAGCTTTGAGACAACTTTTAGGATGTCAAAATACAAGTTTATACTAGTTTATAGCTTGGTATCTCACATTCCGAGATACTTACCTAGATTTGACTAAGATGACTGGACCATGTCAGAGCTCTTGGAAAACGGGCCTGACTATGAGAAATCTTTGGCGAAGTAGCCATGTCGAATTTCAATAAATAAATGTATGCCTCCTTATTCAAAATTCTCGAAAGATGATTTATGACGAATGATATTTTAAAATCCTCAAGCACTAGTCGTATTACAATTGAAAACACCCACAACTGTCTTCAGGTTAAACGTGGTCGCTGTTGAATTTATGATAATTCTCTGAGTTCTAGTTTCAGTAGTACTTCGAAAATGACGATTTAGATTACATTGTCACATAACACGTTATTATCTGTAACTGTTTTTACCGAATATGAGCATTTCCAGTGAATCCAGTCATGCGTTTTAACAGGTTTTCAGACTAGTCGGTAATCATTAGTTACAGCATACTAATAGTGATGCTGTAATAAGGAACAATTATCATTCCGATCCATGTGAAAGGTTGTTATTAAAATACCTAGATATTCACGAACAATTAGAAGTCTACCTTCTAAAGTTTAGAGGTTAAACCTGCGGGGACAAATACGAGGTGCGTTCAAAAAATAAGGTGAATGTTCAAAATGGAATGAAAAAAAAACACTTGAAATGTTGACAGTAGCATACGGTGATTTTTAGGTTGGGTTAGGTTAGGTCTAAAGTGTGTAGGTTTAATCGGGCCTCCACCGCAACCCGCAAGGGTTTATTGTGGCTCACACCTATCCACACTCGACCACACACTCTGTTAAGTCTTCCTATCGAGGAGAGTCGTTTTTGGCAATGTGCACAAGTCTGTATGGAGTCCATCTAGCCTCTCTCTCTCCAGAAAAATGTGGAAAGGAGGTAGATCTAGAAGGATATCCATGGCCGCTGACGGTGACGGTTGAAATAAATAGTTTCACATTCAAATTGCTGATATAAAAAAAATGCTGGAGTCGAGAGAAAACTCCACAAAATTGCTTTTCAGTGTTATTCAATTTTGTGAGAGTTTTTGTCAAAAATTATCTGTTAATAAGTTTAACCTCTCCATCTGTCTCTTCATGTTCTCTCACTCGATACATTTGGAACTCAACACCAGATTATTCGTGCAACCATTATTTGTAGTCCAGTTCACATGTACTTTTTTTTGTAACATTTTTCAGCCCTGTCCAAAAATTACGACCAAGGTGTCATTTAATTCGTATTTTTGCCTAGAAAGTTTAAGGAAAGGTCCGAAAACGCGCCGATAAAAATTACAAAAGTTATAAACAATTAAGTGAAAAAAANCTGGGTGGTATCTGAATCATAAAATGGAAACTTACTTCACATAATATTGTATTAAGTAACAAAGCAAGCAATTATTTGTCCATTAGTAAGTTACTTGATATAACAAGTTTTTCACTTGATAAATTTATCAAGCGCCTTTATACTTCAACTACTTTTTAATTATTTTTATCAAGTCAAACACTACATCACTTACTTCATAATTCAGAACTATGAACTTATGAAAGTTGTTGCTCTTGGTTAGTTCAATAACTCATCAAGTTTATGTTTATTCCACCTAGTAAAACCAAGAAATTGTTCCTTTATCAGCTTATCGTACATAATGCAGGTATCGATTTCCTTATCAGGAGTTGTGGTAGCATCCTGGAAGGAAGAGACTTAATCACAGTCGTGTTTCCACAAACTGCTGTTATTTTCTCTATCTACTTCGGGTATCCGCTTCTAAACATGTCTGTGGTTCTGTGGCATACTTTATTTTTACTTCGGAAACAATTCTGAAGCAAAACCGTTTCATGATATTTTGGTGTCCAGAACAGGGTATAAAATGTATGCTCATCCAAGGATAGATAAACGTTACTTTCCAGTGAAAAGCCTTCCTTGAACATAGCTTACAGAACAAATAGGCGAAGCAAATTCATTGAAAATAACGACAAAAATTCAGTATAGATCAGTTAACTTGCCGGTCTTGCCCAAAACTTTTATATTTTTATACTGGCAGAACTGTGATCACAGGATAAAAGTACTTAGAATTAGTTTTTTCAATCTGAAAAGCAATTCTTTAACTGCAAATTATCCTTTGGCTAGGGAGCAATTTTTTGGAATTTCTACAAATCAATAGACTGAAGAATTTATAGCATTTACTCAAGGACCAAATAGAATTGAATAATTCTCCTTCGTTAAATTTGTTTTCTAGTATTGAAACTGGAGTACGATTAAATGAATTTTGAAACCTTTAATATTTCGAGTTTCATTTGACCAGGCTAACCAGCTGGAATTTTGTTCTCTTTAATTGAATGAGTTGTTTCTAGAATGTGAAATTATTGACCTTCAAATGATACGAATTAGTAGTAGTTCGTATTGAACACGTTATTGTATGAAACATGTGTAGTGGTATTGTTGAAATCTCACATCATTGATTTTCAAAAAGTATTGGCCAATTCATCACATATTTCAAATTTGTAATGTTTCCATGAATATCTCAGAATCCAAAGAAAGCATTAAGTGTATCAGTATTGTAGAAAATCGATATTAGTATCCACCCGATTAATTGCTACCAATTAACATTGGAAACGTGTGAACAAGACACCAACTTCTTACCTAAGATGTGGATTAACTGTCGATCACTGCATAAAAATTATTTACTGTATTATATCATACATTTTTGCAATAGGATTACGACATCTGAATGATTGCAAAAACTGTATCTGTCGATGAATATTTATCAGGAACTTGGGAATGTTTATTTGTTGTACCGTTTGTCTTATCTATACGAATGTGATTCGAACGTATAAACTGTTGTAATCAACTTCATATGTTTCTTTGTGCATGACAAGAAACTTTTCTATATAAGGCATGACTAAAAGACATCTTGGAACCTAATTTGGAGCAAGGACCAATAAAAAAAATCTGTTTTTCCGTTAATCAGCTGTCGCTCCCCTACGAACGACAACCCTCAGAAGTAGAAACTTTTGCGAGCTAAGGTTTAACGAGGTTTACCTTTTAACGTGTGATTCCTAACACGTCTTGTCCATAGTGATTATGACCTATAAAATTTTGGATAGAAAAGTTCTGGCTTTGTATTTCTCTATATTTATATAAAAATGTGAGAAACTTACAAAAGAAGGAAGATATCAAATGATTTCAAAATAACTTTATACAAAAATGTATAGATCATGCAGAGAAGTAGCTTTCAGTCCAAACTGGAAGAAAAAGCCCTTGGTTTCTGATTTCCAGTGATATAAAAAACAAAAGTTTTAATGAAAAATCATCAAAATCGAAGCTTCCACAACAAAAAAAGACGGAATGATACTTTCTTCTGTGATATAATTAATATACTGTTACTCATTAAAATCGGAACTGATTTCATTTTCTCTTTCTGGTTCGTGGACTGGACTGTTGATTGAATAGAAATCACATTTTCTCCCGTGTAGTACTCAACTGTATTGCAGTTTTGCGCGCCTTCCATTCAGAAACAACCACAGTCACCTGCGAACTTAAAAAAAAAACAAACAGCAACAGTAATTCAAGTGTAACGACTTTTGCAAGGACGTCGCGTCATCTCGTTTGGAAATTCTTCCTCGAATCTTGAAAACACCGTTGGTCACCGTAATGTCAAATTACGTGGATTAACTGTTGTTTGTGGGGGAGGGGCCAGTGAGCAGTGTTGCCAGATGATATTTTCAGAATTCCCTAGATAACTCGAAAAAACTTCAAATGTAGAAATGTTAAAGTTCTACTACTCGAGCTGAAATTTCTTCTCAGAATCAGGCCTGACGACGCCATGCGATTGAGATTTTCATAGAGGATATTTACGAAATGGCATTTCAAACGTCAATCTCACTCAAGTAGCTATGCCACTTTCATGTTTTACAGACATTTCGCGATTAACAAAATGAGAATGAAATCTTTATAATTACGAAAAATAATCGATTATTTCGTTTGCCTGGAAACTGAATTTCAAGCTAACACGAATCAGCTGAACTGTCACTTGTCAAATCAGTGAATATCAAAAAAAAGCAATGCGTGGAATTTGCAGATCTGTTCGTTTGTATGAGAAGTGTAACAAAGAACGACTTGCTCTCTCTCACACTTTGATTCCTAATTGCGTGACGTTAATCAATAGAAAATTAAAGTTCAAAGAATAACGACTGATTGTTAATTATGCTATCTCCCATTTTTTTTTCAATTTTATGGAATTTCTTTAAAAAAAGTAATGTATAAGTTTTATACCGCTGTTCATCAATAGATAACGAGTATAGATTACTTGTGATGCACTTTTTGGAAACTTTGGTGTATTACTGGTGTTTTTTTCCAACACCAAACCGTTATTTTAACACCTCGACACGTGTTTCGGTCACCAAGTGATCATCTTCAATAGGAAGATCCAACTAATCATACTTACAAAGCTATCCTTATTTATACCATCCAGGTATACAGGTATACCTGGATGAGTGCTGTGAAAGATTTAGTTGAGGCGATGAACAAAGGACATCATGCATCAGTAATCCTATGTGATTTCTCGAAAGCTTTCGCATGATATCCTTCTTCATAAGCTGAGTTATTATGGACTGAAAGGAGTTGATCTAAAGTTTTTTGAATCTTACCAACAAATCTTACAAACAAATCGCTATCAAGTTGTTGAAGTCAGCAATAGAGGTAAGAGTTGAAAACTAACATACATGGTGTCCCACAGGGTTCGGTCCTTGGACCGTTACTGTTTATCATTTACATTAATGATTTGTGTCAATTTCTGTTGCCGGAAAAGTGTACTTTGTTTGCTGATGATACTACCCTGATTACCTCTCACTATGACTATCAGCAACTACCGATGTTATCACTGGCGTTACAAGAAAAAGCCAAATATTGGTTTCAAGCTAATAAGCTACAACTTAATAATGGTGAAACCCAGAATATCACATTTCCTGCAACTAATTCTCTCATGGAGGAAAATAACATTAAATTATTGGGAATTACTATTGATAACAGACTTGGCTGGAATTGTCATATTGAACAACTTAGACATAAACTTTCTAGTACGGTATTTTTACTTCGGCAATTGAAGAGATATGTTAATCATGATACACTGAAAAGTACCTACATGCTCATATAAGTTACGGTATCATAAATGTGGGGTAACTCCTCAACAAAGTCACTGCAAATCTTTCGACACCAAAAAAGGCCCTGAGAATAATTTTAAATTGTAAAGCAGAAAACATTGTTGTCCTTCATTTGTTCGCCTCAAAATTTTATCGCTACCTTCCTTATACATATATCCGACTCTTACAGAAATACATAGACAAACAATAAATTTGGTAACATAATCTCAAGTACATTCCTATGATACAAGAACTCCCAGGTATAGGCTCACAGTCTCCCAAAGAAATTCACCAGACTATCATGTGAATAATATATTACCATCTGATTTCAAGTCACTCAATATAATTTCCTTTCAAAAAAAGATAAGAAGATTTCTTTTGCAGCACTGCTTCTATTCAGTAGTTAAGTTTAAAGAATATATGCAACATCCTTAAGTGCCTCTTTGAACATTCTTTTCAGATCCCATTCGCTAGACTCTGTTTTCTCAGAAGTGCTTACCATAAATAGATACAGGTATCTATCTGTTCTAGGTACTTGCGTCCTTGAGTGTCTTAAATTAATTTTACAATGTGTCCTTATGTAATAGTCAAGTAAATCTACTTGAATATTATATAAGGATTATGTAATAGTCAAGTACTATTATATAAGAAGTATGTAATAGTCAAGTATGTATGTAATAGTCAAGTGAATCTACTTACATAAGGACACATTGTAAAATTAATTTAAGGCACTCAAGACGCAGGTATCTAGAACAGGTAGATACATGTATCTATGTATGATATACCTGTACGGTATAAATAAGGGTGGCTATCTAAGTATGATTAGTTGGATCTTCCTCTCGAAGATGATCACTTGGTGATCGAAACACGTGTCGAAGTGTTAAAATAACGGTTTGGTGTTGGAAAAAAACTCCAGTATGGATTATATATAAAACCGAAATGTACTTATTTACAAGCTGAGAAGACAGAACAAACATTAAACGGCTCGCTTTATAGGTATATCTCAATCAAGAAATACGTAATATCTTGAATAAGTATCAAATTAAATCTAAATCTGATTGATGATGAAGTTGCAACAGCGGTATTTTGTGGCATTTCTGAAGTATTCGACAATGTTTGTCACATTCTAAGATAGCATTTTCGAAATTTGTTACCTACTGCTCTTGCTTCGTAAATTTCTACCCCAATCAACTAATCTATTAGAATACACTTATTATCGGAGCTTTAGGAAGAAACTATGCAAGAAATGAATTTCACTAGTTCGGACTTCCATTGTCTACCATATAAAATGATTTGAAATCCCTGAAACAACTAAAAAAGAAAGAAGAATTGAAAATGAATAGCTGAAAATAGAACAATTGAATAAACAAAAATAAAAAGTGGAGAGATTCCAAGTCACGTTAGTTCACGACGTTTCGATTGTTAGTATCTACAATTGTCTTCGGGTGATGACTGGACTGATTAAAACGGCTCGCTTTATAGGTATATCTCAATCAAGAATTTAAGAATTCCGTCACCTACTAGTTATCATTTTTATTCTGTTCGTCCCCTTTTTTTCATTCAACTTTTTCCGGATTTTATACTTATTTTGCAAAGACTATCGCCCTGAGAAATCAACATACGGTTTTGGCTGCTAGTTTTTCCATGATATAAACAGAAAATCATCATTTCTTGAGGATTCAAGAATTCTTGAAATCCTATGAATTTTCTTACATGTGGCAACGCTGCGAGTACGGCTATTTCTGCCAACCCCCCTCACCCACGCGATGCACACTCAATCGCGTACGGAATACAGTTAGTCCTTTGCGATAACATACCGCCTCGCCTACTTTGTTTATTCCAATTATCCTCATTATGTTATATTTTATTAGGTTGCAGATCGAGCGGACCGTTTGAAATGCTAGACGAAAGGAAATAGTCTAAAACGACGGCCAAAATTCTAGTGATTTACTTTGCCCAATATTATTTTTGGTGAAAATGGTTATAAATATGGTTATAGTTTGCATTTTGAGCCAGAACTTAGTTGGATAAATTTCTTGAAGGTCTTCCCATATCGAGTGGTCCAACGAAAAGTATGCACCTTGCTTTTCTCCTTTTTTTGTAACTTAACGCAAAAATGCTCGGACAGGTCAATTTTGCTTTTGAGGGGGACACATTTTAGATGTATTTTTCTACCTGTGCCTTCAACCCTCTAGCGAGGGTGAGTAACAACCCTAAAATTTTAAATGGAAAGTGGGGNCTTCACATAATATTGTATTAAGTAACAAAGCAAGCAATTATTTGTCCATTAGTAAGTTACTTGATATAACAAGTTTTTCACTTGATAAATTTATCAAGCGCCTTTATACTTCAACTACTTTTTAATTATTTTTATCAAGTCAAACACTACATCACTTACTTCATAATTCAGAACTATGAACTTATGAAAGTTGTTGCTCTTGGTTAGTTCAATAACTCATCAAGTTTATGTTTATTCCACCTAGTAAAACCAAGAAATTGTTCCTTTATCAGCTTATCGTACATAATGCAGGTATCGATTTCCTTATCAGGAGTTGTGGTAGCATCCTGGAAGGAAGAGACTTAATCACAGTCGTGTTTCCACAAACTGCTGTTATTTTCTCTATCTACTTCGGGTATCCGCTTCTAAACATGTCTGTGGTTCTGTGGCATACGTTTTCCTTTTTGCCTTCAATTTGGAAGTTGGATATCACTGAGTCTGACTCCTGTTAGATGCCGTAATTTTCAACTTTAATATCAGCAGCTCCAATTTTGAATTGAATAAAAACAAACAAAGGAATTCTGGAACGTCTATATTCATAGGATTCGTGTAACGATGAATTTTGAAATTTTGTCATCTACATTAATCAAGAAATTCAAAAATTAGGATACTTACTTTGACTGTCGATCATTTCACTTGAAGTAGTTGAAGTAACAATATTCGAAAAATACTGTTTATACCTGGCGAATTCGCCATTATATATTACGGTAAAAATTTCTTGGGTGGATAAATATCATATCATGTGATAACCTCATCCACCATTTTTGGGAATTTTTACCTTCCACGGTCTGATGAAATATGAAAATTATAATGGAGAACTTTATACAAGTATAGAAAGGGCAAACTTTTTAGTTTACCTCGATGAGTTACTGCGTAAAATTGAAGTTTTTGTCACAAAGTAACTTGTCGTATTTAACAATTTTGCCTATCAAAAAAAATTGCTAACAAATAATACAATACTCATCTCAACGTTTCGGAGACCAAAATTTGCCTACGTCTTCAGAAATGGACAAAAAATTCAAATATATTATCTATAGTTATTCCTTCGCTGTCGACTATTTTCCTATAATCATCAAGTGACATTTAATTTTGTATCACCGACTTCTTTATTCCTTTTCCCTTTTTCAATTCATCACTAATGGACGTGACAATTGGATAATTGGGAAATTCGTCTTTCATCTTTCCCAATATTGGCACAGTTATAGGCATATCAAACCAATTCCCAACTTTTTAATTAAATTTATCCAATTTTTCCACATTTTCCTTGGACGTAACTCAGAGAACAAATAATAATTCAAGAAAATTTATTGAAAACAATAAGGAATAAACTTCGGTAACGGATAGATCAGGAGCATACGAGTCTTGTCCAAAAATTTATATTGTCCAAACAGGGAGATACTTTTCTCGAAGAATGAAAGAACATAAAGGTAGTTTTTTCAATATGAATGTTTTAATTAGTTCATTACATGTCCATTTGATGATGAGTTTTTACCTATTATGAAATTATTTGATAGTAGGTCATATGATTCCGATTGTTATTATACAGGGCTTTTCATGATGAGCGTTAATTAGCCGTTTCTGGCAAACTATTCAACGGATCAACCTGAAAATTCCACAGTATGCATAAGTCAATATGACCCACACGCCTAAAATATTTCAGACGAAGCGGCGTTGTCGCTTCTACTATAAAGTAGCGGCTTCTTTGATTTTTCAGATGGAACACCACGTATATAATATCATATTATGATTCATTATCACTTTTTCAACAAATTCATATACTATTTCCCTATACCTAGCTATTACCGTTTAGAAGATATAAATTAATTTCGATATTTTTTTTACCAAACATGCAAAATGCTGATAATCTTGAACTCGCTTGCACTAAAACGATCAAATTTGAAATGGAGTGGAGTGATACTATGAGGATCTTCACTCAGAGTCATATTTTCATTTGCCTCATACAGAGTCTTCAAAAAATGCAGATACTTTGATCTCATGAAAAAATTTGTGGAACTCAATTTTTTCAAATGGAACACCCTGTATATTTCAACATTTTTGAGCTCTACATCCTATTTCAGATAATACTATTTCTATTTTGAACCGTTTTCGAGAT
>NW_019291619.1:33908-48112 GCF_000500325.1 Leptinotarsa decemlineata
TGTTAGTTTGAAGAAAATGAATAAAAAGGAATTTCGTGTGCTGATAAACCATTCCTTTTTGGCAAAAAAATACTGTTGAAGCCAAGGCTTCAAAGTGGGTGCCGCGCGTTCTCACAATCGACCAAAAACAACAACGAATTGATGATTCTAAGCAGTGTTTGAAGCTAAATTTTACTGGAGTTTTTTCCCATTACCAAATCGTTATTTCAACACCTCGATACATATTTCGATCACCAAGTGATCATCTCCAAGATGAAGATCAAACTCAGTGTTTGAAGCTGTTCCACCATAAAAAACTCAAGTTTATGTATCGATATGTGACAATGGATGAAACATGGCTCCATGACATCAAAATGAACGTCATTTGCACGTGGTGAACCGACTCCAAAGCGTGCAAAGTCGCAACAGTTGGCTGGCAATGTTATGGTATCAGTATTTTGAAAATGCGACTATCTTGAAAAGAGAAAACCCATCAACAGCGAGTATTATATTGCGTTATTGGAGCGTTTGAAGGATTAAGTCGCGGAAAAATGGCCCCAGTTAAAGAAAAAAGAATTGCTGTTTCATAAAGATAATGCTCCGTGTCACAAATCAATGAAAACGATAGCAAAATTGCACAAATTGGGCTTCGAATTGCTTACGCATCCACCATATTGTCCAGATCTGGCCTCCAGCGACTTTTTTCTGTTCTCAGACCGCTTCAATTGTTATATCGACCTCGAAGACAACGGTATCTGTATCTGTAGAGCAAGAAGGGTGAGTAAGAGCCAACAGCACTTATGCCACATGTGACCCATTGTACATCCTTCCGAGGAGTTGTCCTTCTAGGTCATCGTCCATCCTGTCCTTTCCAGGAAGTTGCACAGGTCACTGGGAGACATCTCCTTTATATCGGCAGGTGTAGGCCAAGACTCGCCGTACACACACTCTCTTTTTGACGATAACTCCGGGCATTCGCACAGAACATCCCTGACAGTCTCATCTTCCTGTTCACACATCCTGCATAAAGGTGTGTCTACTAGCCCCATATTATGGAGGCGTTTCCTTAGTTGACTGTGGCCAGTCAGAAATCCTACTGTTAAGCGTAGGTTTTTCCTGATCATCGCCAGATATTTCTTCGGCGCCAGCTTTCCAGGGTCGCCCAGGGTGATCCTGGCAAGATTGCATCCTTTGATTTCATCCCATCTCTTTAAGGATTTAGCATGGGTGTAACATTTGACTAGTTCCGCAATTGTCGAAGTCATCAGGCCGTGGGTGCCACTGGGTCCTAAAATTCTCAGTTTAGCCGCTTCCTTAGCTAAAGTTTCGGCAATGCGATTACCTTTACTCCTGTCGTGCCCTTTAATCCACGTCAGGATAATGTTATTATCTACCGAGGCTTTGGCTAAATCTTGGTTACACTCTAGTACTAGCCCTGAGGTAACACGTTGTCTGTTCAAGGCTAATAGGGCTTGTCAGCTGTCAGTGCAGATTGTTATGTTTTTGCCAGAAATTCCTTTCCTGGTTATTTCTTTTGTGGCGATTGAGATACCAGCCAGTTCTGTTTGGACCACGCTGGTATTTTTTTCCATTCCCCACTTAATCCTTAGGCTTAGTGATCTGGAGTACACTCCACATCCTGAGCCTTCTTTGGTGTTTGAGCCGTCTGTATATATGCGTATTGCAGATGCGTGTAGCATCTGACTTTGTGTTCTGTTTTATTTGTATTTTGTAGGGTTTATTAAACACAAACCTAGGTTTAATTGCATTACTGGTTGCCTGCAGCAGAGGTTGCGCGTTTCTCGCCATAGGCTCAGCTTCAATTGACCCATTCCCACTTCGAGGTTTACACCAGCCGTGCGCAATCGTAGCATGGCCATTAACGCAACCTCCTTTACGTACAGGTCTAGAGGGGTCAGACCCGTAATTATTTCCATTGCCGCGGTTGGTGTTGTTCTCACGGCTTCTGTGATGTTTAAATAAGCCAGTCGCTGTATTTGATATAATTTTTAGTTGGCCGTTGCTTGTAGAACTTTCGGTCCCCATGCAATGGCTCCGTACGTTAACATAGGTCTTATTATTGCAGTGTAGATACAGGTGACCACACGGGGTGAAAGACCCTATGCGCGTCCCACTGTCCTCCGACATTGCTCATAAGCCACATATGCTCTTTTTGCTCTACTCTGTAGGTGCGTGTTCCATGTTAGCTTTCCGTCGAGGATAGCACCAAGATATTTCACCTCTTCAGAAAAGTTTAGTTTGCTTTTGAAGATTTCGGGAGGTGTTAAGCCCGATAAACTTCTTTTCCTGGTGAAAAGGACCATCTCATTCTTCTTGGTATTGATCGACAGTGAGTGTTCCTCACACCATGTTTCTGTTATTTCATCTAAATAAAACTGTTGTATCAATTTTCTTGTGTCCTGGCCAACTACTTGTTCGTTCAACACGTTTTTAAAGCAGCAATATTCCTGTGTTTTTATCACAGTCATGTGAGGTTTTAATATAAATACATTTTGAAAATATTCTGAATATGTGCTGCCGTTTGATTCTGAAAGATTATGTTGAATATCTCCTCTACACTCTACATCTATACTATACTAAAATCAGGATTCGCTTTCATCATCGCTGCCATCGACGCTCTTGTCGTTTATCGCCGCTGCAACGTGAACGCACCCTAAGAAAAGCAGATTTCACGTCGGAGCAATCAACCGTGCCAAGTTTTTGTGAGACCCATTCGAATAGACACACCCCTTGCTGGTTGTATTTGCCAAATAAATTGAATGATTTCAATAGCTCAGATCGTCCCGCAGATATCACTTTCGTATTCACGATACGTGTCACGATTTCGTTTTTCCATGAAATAAAACGAAAGCGATACGATTGGATCTTTGAAAGAATGTGTTTAGCCTTCGGTCAACAGGTGTTTGGAATATTGTTTATTGGTGAATTAAATACCGATTGCTTTGTTTGCCGAAGCTGATGCACATTTGTCATTCCGATTGAGTGAATGTTCATTTGTTAGCGTATTTTTGCAAACCAGTTCTAGAAACTCTTTCGTAAGTTACGGGGAATGTGAATTAGCGAAACATGGTCAGTTTTGAGAATCAAAATCATATTTTATTAAATCCGTTTTCCTCTTATACAATGGATTGGACGTGTCTGGTGAGGTGTAAAACCCACACATTTACTACAAAAAAGATCATTTACATTGACAAAATAGAGTATATACACATACATACAGGGATATACTGCATTGGTGAGGATGTAACCCAAATATTACTCAATGATACATAAAAACAAGTAAACAAGACATCTAGATACAAATATAAAAAATCATAAAGCACAATAAACACTATGAACTCAGTTAACACTGCTAGGTATGTTTGATACAAGGAGCCCTCAGAAGTTCTGCAAAAAATTAAAATAATTGAGTTTCTCCATTTTTATCTAAGAATGGCAATTCGTTGTGGATTTCCTTCTCCATTGTGAAATTGATGGAAGGTCTCACGCTGTTGATGTGTTTCAGGAAGGCGTCTAGTTCAGTATTCCCCTGGTTCCATATTATGAAGGTGTCGTCAACATATCTCAACCAGACTCGAGGTTTCTTGTGGGCTTCTTCAATGGCCAGAGTTTCAAACCACAGCTATTTATTTTCAATTCTTCTTTTTTAGTTGTTTCAGGGATTTCAAATCATTTTATTTAGTAGACAATGGAAGTCCGAACTAGTGAAATTCATCATGAAACATTGTCAATCACCTTCAAAAATATGCAAGAAATGTTTATTGATAGGAATGTTCTTTGAGCTTTTTGGTATCTTCAGATTTAATGCAGATTTTACTGTTGCTAAAAGGGCTGATTGACTACTAAGTTGTTTGAAAAGTTTTATCCTTTTCAATGTCGTGTTTTTGTAGCTTCATATCTCAATAAATATTTATCCTACTGTGTCGTGGTATGAACTGAGTGACAGATAATTTTGTACTCTATACATTGATGCTGTTCATTTTTTTCATATTTTTCCATATTTGAACAGAAATATACAACAATGGGACTAACATATGTTCAGGTTTGTATTTGCTTTTCATAAGCAAGGAATTCATAAATTCTTTTAAATATTTACAAGCGCACTGCCAAAAACTTGAAGAGTGCCTTCAGAAGATTTATATAGTCGGTCAAGCCCTCCATACGAGCGCTTGCCTATAGAAAAGTTTGAAAATGGCCTTGTTTTCAATGAAATCTGCAAAGAGTACATCAGCAGGAGGACTCTGCTGTTTGTAATGAAAGCTGCAAACAGATAGATAGTGATTCCTCCGAACGAAAACTTCTTTCTCTGTAAAGCTCTCCTTGCAAAGCAACTAAACGAAACTGGAACCATAAAATAATGTATTCGTGATTTACTGTTCCGGCTTGCCATATATTTCATCGGTGGTACTCGACTGAATCACGAATGCTATGCTGGAGTCAGCTGTTTTTGAAAGACTAGACAAACAATAGGTGAGCATGAACATAATCTCGTATAACTCACACTTTCATTGCCTTTATCAAACTTCCATTTTCACATTCGAGATTTCTTCTCGACTCACGACACTTTTTCATAATTTCACTCCATTGTACTGAAATATTGAAAATTTGCACAAACGCATTATTTTTCTGAGAAAGGAAATTGTTCCCACAGGGTTCAGGAGATATTTACCACGATATAACTACGTATCATTCTATATAATGTATTTATTATTGTCTCGATTTCCTCTGGGGCTACTCGAAATTATCGGTAATTGAAAGATTGCCCAATTATATATCGCAACAAATAGAGTCGGACTTGGCAGTTGTGAAATCAATATTGCAAGAACAATCATCTCATGTAAATTCGCTTCATTATTACTTGATTTCTATTGAGAACAGGTATTTTTGTTTGATGTAGGTAAGTTTACCCTGTATTCACATGATTTTATGGGTCTGCCTATTGTTACCCTCGAGTAAATTAACTCGAATTTTCTGTCACAAGCGTGTGTTTGGGAAATGGTTTGCATCAAATTATTTGCTCAATACAGAATCAATAAAAGGAATAGCTGTAAATAACAATTATAAAGCAAAAAAAAACCTGAAGTGGAACTACAATGAAATAAAATACAAGCAAATTTCTTTTTTTATCGTTCAATTTTCGATTATTGCTTGTATTTTATTTCATTGTAATTTAATTTCAGGGTTCTTTTTCTCAATATTATAGTTCTTTTCAGCTATTCATTTTAATTTTTCTCCAATTTTAGTGATTCCTTCAGGGATTTCAAACAATTTTATATCATATTAGAAAATGGAAGTTCGAATTAATGAAATTCATTAGTGTATTATTATTGGTTCAATGGTACAGCTATTCTTTTTGTGATAAGATGGAACACATCCAGTATTCTTTAATGACTGCAATGCAACTGTTTTGTATTTTATAAGCGAATCTAGGCAATATGAGGGTTTCGCAAAGTTTCAACTTCAATTTGGAAGTCATAATATCTCTACTTTGATAGAGTTGACGTAAGATACTGTACGAGCTACGATAAAGTGAATTTATATGTTTGTGAAATCTCAGATCAGCATCTAGCCACAAACCCAAGTTCTTGCTAAATCTAAAAGTTATCAAATCGTTTTTTTTTGAGCACAACATGGCAACTACCTATTGAAAGTTTTGCCTAAACCGAGAATGATAACTTGTTTTTCATTGAAAATTGAGTTTTTATCGAACTTGAAACCATTTATTTTGAGTGATTAATTACTGTTTTTCTTTTAAAAATGGACTATAGTTCCTAAGATACACAATTGTAGCTTACACAATTGCTAGTAAACCCGCAACATGTTGAAAGTTTGCTGTCATGTTTCGTAATAACTTTTCAACCATGTTTCTATTCATTCAAATTCTCTAAACGTATCGTTTGGTATTCTTGGTTTGAATCCGATTATGAGAGGAGTTCTTCGAATTCATTTGACATTGCTACAGAATAGTAATGATTATTTGGAATGAAAATAACTTCCGTATTTCTTTGTACTACTAACCAATTAACGTTTCATTCGTATTATTCATTAAGAGGTTCAACAGTTTGTCGTTCCAAGTAACACGTTGACAAATTTTTATTCTGACCGATGTTGGCTTTATAATAATAAAAATAAATCTTCATTTCTCATTGACAGTTACATGGATGGGAATTGTCAAGTCTAATTCTAAGGTTTATTGAAGTAATAAAAAGAAAAATGAAATATAAATTTCAAAAAGCGAATAAGAATATTGGACTTCTAATTGTAGCGAACGTAATGATTTGACACTTATCAATGTTTACCTCTAACAAATTATTTATACACCACATGGAGAAGGCTTCGAGATCTTTTTGAACTAATTCAGCATCTTCCCGGCAAGTGATTGCTCGATAAACTTTGAGATCATCAGCAAACATAAGAAATTGTGAATATTTGAAAACCAACTCGTATGTCCGATACAAACAAGTTGAACATGGGATCCCTGCGGTACCCCTAATGGAACCTGAATGGACGTAGATGTTGTATCTTCGTATTTTACAGACAGTTTTACCAGTTAAGAAGCAAAGCAGACAGTTGTATCACCTGGATACAAAGACATTCTCATAGCTTTTACATAACGGGGAGTGTTCCTCCTGACGAAAATCAAGTAGTTTTCATAAAAGAGCTCTGAAACAACGCATTTTATACTTATCATTTCAACCTTTTTCTTTAAAAACTTATTTAAATACTTAAAAAAGAGCAGTGAAATAATGCATTCAACATTTAAATGGATTCGTTTCTATTTCACCATTTAGCAACATTAGTTATAGCTAATAAAGGACAATGAATCTGTTACCTGGATGAGAGAAACAAAGATGACATATTCCAGAGGCGTGATGGTCTGTTTACTTATGTTCCGAGTTCCGAGACATTCTGTGACATATGACATTTTGTGTACCTAACCTATCTTCCTCTATATAAATAAATAACAAAACAACTGTTGTTTATGTGACTTGTGGAGGTAGTATTGAACTATAATTTATATTTTGCCTCAATTGTTGATTTATAAAGATAATTTTCTTTTTTTTAAAGTAGAATATGTAGGTACGTATAAATTATTTCAACTTGATATAGGCGCTGTTGCCAATATGTGAATTAGAAACAAATCCCTTTAAAAATTAAAACCCAACATTTGAAACATGAATTTGAATACTTATTTTGTTCAAACTTGCATTTGCTGTAATAATCCAAATTGAGGAACATTCCCCATTGCAGACTCTGTTTTCAAATCGATCCCCTTGACCATGAAATCAACAAAATTGTAGTGAAGTTGATACATTTTTCAATTGATACCTAAGTTGAAATTCTTTGTTATGGTGTATTATCTTCCAATGTCAAAGTTACGACCGTCGCTACTTCATTTGCCACAGACAATATATTCTAATCGAAACAGGAAACATTATATCTATCAATCGTCGCTATTAATTTCAATTCCATCTGCACATTGCATCGAAATGAAAAGATCGCTAGCTAATTGGCGGAAAATATGATGATCAATTAGCGAATGTCATTCACACCGCAATCGTGGATTCCTATAAGGAAACCCGATGAAGCAACCTGGAGTGCCTTTGTTGAGCGTTTAATAGTCCGCCAGAGTGGACCAAGTGCATGTGCTTCGAAAGCTAATGGGGTACACGCCGTGTCATATCCGTTCGACTTGTGCATTAGCCAAGATTTATTTTATTGTTAATTTTATTTCCTCGTGGCGATTGCGATGTCTGACTTGTCGCGTCGATAAAAAGGCTGATGGTGTAGCATAAATGGAAAGGATAATGGATTGGAACAGGAATTTCGAATGAAGGACTGGGGATATCAGAGGTCATGAAGCAAAGGAAAAAAGGATATAGACAAATAGTTGAAGATGAGCAAAGATCATACAAAAGGGAGGAAAGAAAAGCATGAGAAAAGCAGAGAGGGGGTATATATTCTATGAAAGAGGTTTTTTCAATTGAAGGGGTTATATTTTTAGGAGTGATTAATTTTTGGGAAAGAAAGTTTTTGGATTTCTACTACATCTTGTATCAAGATGGAGTTCATATTTGTTACTTCTAATGCAGAACTTATAACCCCTTATATACTTATATAACTCATATACTCCTGATCTATCCGTCACAGCTCAAACTTTTATTTGTTCTCTAAGTCACGTCCAATCATTCCTTTTCTGAAGAAAGATGTGGTATATTAATTGTGGATTCACCAAGATATGACAGTGTCCTCTTGCGGACGCTGTCGTTACCAGTTTTTGACTAGCCTTGGTCCATGGCTTGTTTCTGTAGTTTTTTGGAAAGAATGAAGTCGTTAATATCTACCTTGCAACAGTTTTTGAAGCGATTTGTATGTTGAAACTCAGATCTCTCTGAAAACTACTTGCTGACAGTGAAATATTCAATAGTCTGTGAAGCATACTATTGAATGCAGTTACTTTATGTTGGTAGGGGTCTGTGAATGAATTATGTATGACAGTTCTGTATAAGATGGAAATGTGGAAAATTGTTCAATATTAATTTTCGTGATATTCTAGTCAAGGTAATTTATTGAATTACCAAGCTCCCTTTCAGTGGTGAATTTTATTGACGGGTGTAGAGTAGGAAAGAAAGATACCAAATACAAAGGTGTCATAGAAAACACGATAAAGATAACGGGAAAAATGCTTGAATTTTGCATTGATACACACAAACTTGAAAATAAGATGGGTGAATATTAGTAAATTAGGAAATGTATGAAAATGTTTCAGAATACAATTTTTAAACATAGAGAAAAACGACAGATTGACGAACAACAAGCTTTTATTCATTTATTTATTTATTTGTAATACAATACTATATAGGACATAGCTCAATTACAGAGCAGGAAATAACAGAGTATAATAAATACATCACAAACAAGTGATTCACGTGCAGTTAACCCGTACAAACGACAGGAGGAGGTTACAACATTATCGATATGCCTATTAAATGATAGTGCAGTGTCAAATGTGATGCCAAGATCAGTAAATGTTTCTGGTCTCACCAGGGAAACGTTTTCTATTGAATAATCAAAAATCAAGATGTTCGTTTTTGAACTGTAGGACATGACCTTACATTTATCC
This sequence comes from Leptinotarsa decemlineata, assembly GCF_000500325.1. Taxonomy (NCBI): domain Eukaryota; kingdom Metazoa; phylum Arthropoda; class Insecta; order Coleoptera; family Chrysomelidae; genus Leptinotarsa; species Leptinotarsa decemlineata. The sequence goes on from NW_019291619.1 coordinate 43,033, forward strand.
GGATTTAGCGACAAGTTATTTCGATAACACCATTCTACAACCTGTCCTACGTTTGCTGAGAGGTTCACACAATCATCTATGACCTCAACGAGGCAGTATAGTTTTAGATCGTCGGCATACAAAAGGAATTATACATCTATAACGTCTGCAATATCATTAATGATGATATTGAAGAGCAACGGTCCTACATTTGACCCTTGAGGAACACCGGAAGAATCACTATATTCGGTAGATTTGAAACCATTGAGCTGAACATATTGTTTTCGATCCCGTAGACCGGACTGAAAGATTGCGATTAAGGATGGAGATAATCCAAAGGCTACTAGTTTGTTTAGTAGAATGCTATGGTCAAGCCTGTCGAAGGCCTTAGAAAAGTCTGTGTAAATAACATCAGTTTAGGCCCTATTGTCAATAGATTCAGCAATATGTTGTGTTATTGTCAGAAGATTGGTGACCGTCGAACGATTTTTCAAAAAACCGTGTTGGTTTATACTGCAACTTACATGCCGATATATAACTCGCTCCAGCAAAATCCCAAAAACCTTTGCTATCAATATCAGAGTTTGGTTGAAAAGGGGAAGAAACGGTATGCAACCACCTAAAAATTCATATTTTATTGAAAGATAGTAGCTCCATGAAGGCGTTAAAGAAAGAAATAACAGTTTTTCTCTCAAACCTATTACTTTGTGGATGTGTAAAACTTGAAAACGATACATCAATAAAAAAATCACTGCACCCAAAGTAGCAGTTGAACTTAATTAACACATATGCAAATTCCTGCTTTGAAACACAGCCAAGCAATACATCATTGACCGCGCATCGCGAATTATCAGTACGGGGCGTTATTTAATTAACCGACCACTCGAGATATTCTTGCCGGAGTATGAATTATTGACGACTCGTCTGTGAAAATTCTGAATAACTTACATGCACGATTTCAAGGACGATACGCCTGTGTTGATCGAAAAAATTAAATTATAATGCAATTATTACAAGCGGAGGAGGAAACCGGATAATTTAATCTGTTGTTTATATGTCATTCAATTGGTATATCGTTAACTACGGACTATGGCGAATAAGAAATCCTCACAAAAAAATTACGAAACGAGAGAAAAGAAAAGTATTTATATGTGGAGTCCTATATTTCGTTTAAGAAGCAATAATGAATTTCAAAAAATGCAGCTTGTTCCCTGTCACAATTCTTGAAAGTAAACACTTAATTGAGGCATTTATTAAACAATTATCAGCTATTACGGTATAATTTTGATAAATTACGAAAGTACATTGTGACCTGAAATCGAAGCGCTTGAGGAAGTTTTGTGCAAAGAATGAAAGCGATTATAACGTACCATTGTTGAGATATAAGCATAAGCAGAATCAGTATTAATTTTTCATAATGCACCTTAAAACAGTAAAAGTCTCTCATATAGTGATACCACACACTGATGGTTTACATTTTTCAACCGATATCGGTTGGTTCATAATTGTTTCAATGGTGTTTTTCATATATTCAATAGCGTAAATTTCCGTTTGAAATACAGTCGCATAGGTTCCTAGACATAGTCAGGTTCATAAGTACTCGATTTAGCTCTTTTTGGTGACATTTTTCAGCCCTGTCCAAAAATTACGACCAAGGTGTCATTCGATTCGTATTTTCTAGGCGAAAATACGAATCGAATGACACCCAGGTCGTAATTTTTGGACAGAGCTGAGAAATGTTACAAAAAAAAAGTACATGTGAACTAGACTAACAGGTTGATATCTCTGACCTGGGTCTGCGACTGAAAACTTCTGCATCAGGGCATGTAGTATATTTCGAATATTTAACATTTTTTTAATTTGAAGTGTCCTGATATAATATTCGCTAATCTTCAACCTTGATCTAGAAATTGTCGTTGAGCACATTCCTACGGCTAGATTAAATAAGATTTATTTGATTTAAAGAAATGAATATGTGTTTTTTTGAACTAATGGGAACTCAAGATTGTGTGGATTTCTAAGAAAAGTTCATGTTACGATTTGTACTTTTGGAGAAAAAAAGTTGTGAAAAAATCAATTGGAATAAATAATTCAGTGTCAGTTAATTTTTTTTAATGCAAAATATGGTCCTCGATTTGATCGTAATGTCAGATTAGACTAGATTTGGTTGTTATTTATGTTTAATAGTGACACACTCAACTCATTTAAGTAGAACCTTGTTTCTTTTCAAATGTATGTAATAACCATGTGATGCTCCTTCTAATAAGATGTTTCTAAGAAACTTGAACCGTGTGGTCCCGTTATGATTGTATTTTATATTACTGTAATTGATCACAAAGATTCTAATAGTACGTTGAATACCAAACTACTTTGATTTTTCAGTACATTCTGTTATTTACGTATTCAGTATGTTTTGATAGGCGATGAGTATATAATTTTTTTCTGAGGGCGAGTCCTGTGAAAGGATTCATCGTTCATTAATGATAGTGTGTCAGGAAAAAAATCAACATTAATGCTCGATGATGGAATTCATTAGATAAAAACGGTACGTTGGTGTTGGCGTAAAAGTTAAAAGTGTTTCGCTTGTTCGGCTGTTTCCAGCCATCTAAATAAATGGTTCAGAGAATTTGCATCAAATTTTACGTAAAAAATGATATTAATTGGGCCTGAAACACTTGAAATGTTGCCAGTGGCGTATGGTGATTGTACTTTGAGTCAGGAAAGTGTTTACAAGTGGTACACGCTTTTCACAGAAGGTCGAGAAGACATGCATGACGACACTAGCCCTGGACGCCTCAGTACATCAACAATCGAAGAAAATGTTGACAAAGTGAAGAAAAGTGTTGTGGAGAATCGTAGAAGCACCATTAGAGAAGTTGCCGAAGATAAAGCTTCTAATAATTCCCCTTCCATATTCTTCGTTTCACTATCACTGTCGTCATTTAAATCAATAATGAATTTTTTCTATACCCGTACTCTAACAATACACTTATATGACCATAATCCGTTTCATAATGATATCCATTATGATACAGATTTTTCATAACGATACAGATTATCAACCAATAGAAACCCATAATTTTTCAATCAAGAATCCTGTTCCTAAAGTAACTAATTGCTTTATTTGTCAAAATCAGTTTTCATATTACCTACCTATATTATCAAAATGTCTGAAAACAGCGATATAGAAGGAATACCATCGACTCCAATATTTTTAAAAGATCAGATTAATTACAGTTGCTATATTCAATATAAATATAATTAGAATCTTTATAGTTTTCATATATCCATGATAATACCATTAAGTTTGTTTTTTTTTAAAAAATATGAGTTAATTACTGTAAATGTGTTCAATACAAATATAATATTTATAGTTTTTCATTATTTATCGGGTTTAGAAAAAATAGCGTATGCAACTCTCATGTAATGGTTATTAATACACTCGCATATACCATACAAAACTCGCCTTCGGCTTGTTTCGTATCCCGGTTAATGCTCGTGTCTTAATAACCATCATTACATGATCGTTGCATAATATACTATATTCATTATTGCTCTATCACCTTCTTATCAAATTTTGGAAAATTATTTTTACGCCTGATGCTTTGTTTCAATTTTCCCCAAATCAACTCGATGGGATTGAAAACACAAAGATAGGGGGGAAGTCTCAATATGGTGTGTCCATACTTTTCAGCAAAAAGTTCATATCATAACTGCTTCGAATACTGAAAAAAATGCTTGTGCAATTTGAATAAATCATCAATATTAATGTTGAACAACAATGGTGCTAATACATACCTCGTTTACTCTTTGACTTGTCATGAGATCGGTAAAATCTTCGACACCCCCGTGCAAATCTGTATCATTTCTTCTTCATTTTTTCGCGCCTCCACATCTGCTGTCCAGTAACCGTTTTCTTGGTGAATCATCGAAATTCACCCATTTCCGATGATTATTTACCACTGCAACTCCCACATTTCTGTCAGTCGTTCCAACAAACGACTCTGGTTGTCTCATTTTTCGTTGTTTACGCCTTTTATTTAACGTTTATACATGCTATAGTGGTATTGGCGTAGACTATTCGAGACTTAATCGTCTGTCGATCGTGATAGTGAGGGATTGGTCTACATTATTTGGAATATTATATCGCGACCGGTTTGCTTTGGGTCATAGTACACTCAATTTCAATTCATCCTTACTCGAGGCATGTAATGGAAATCGACATACATATTTTGAACTCTTGTCCTGTTATTCAGAAGATGAAATACAATTATATTGGGTCAATCAATAATGATAACCATTGAAGAAGCCCACAAGAAGCCCCGAATCTGGTTGAGATACGTTGACGACACCTTCATAGTAAGGAACCATGGGAATACAGAACTGAACACGTTTCTGAAGCACATCAACACCGTAAGACCTTCCATCACCTCTACAGTGGAGAAGGAAGTCCACAAAGAATTGCCATTTTCAGAGGTATTGGTGAAGAGGACCGACACTAAGTGGGAAACATCTGTATACCGAAAACTCCCTCACACGATACAGTATCTGAACCACAAATCCAACCACCATCAATCTACCAAAGGAGTCATCAAGGAATGTCTAGAGAAGGAATTAGGCATCATCAAGTACAACATCCAAACCTGCTTCAGATCCAGAAACACCATAGGTAGCGGCCTCACGAAAACCAGGCCACCACATGCGGACTGCGATTCCAAGAATTGCATTTACTGGATAACCTGTGGGTATAGCTTGTCCTATATCGGTAAAACTAAGAGGCTATTGAAAGTCCGCATTGAGAAGCACAATGAACACAACGAACACAAAATAGCAGAGCATGTTTTGGTTTGTCAACAAAACATCAAGTGGACCCAAGCTGAGATGATCCGCAGGGAAGAACACTGGTTCAAGCTAGCGTAGAGATACGCAACATATGGAAACCTGTAATCAAGGGAAAACTGGTCAACTCTAGCTCAAAACCTTTTAAACTTTTTTTATTTCTTTTCACTTTGTGGTAATTTTAATTGTGTATCTTGATTACTTCGTTCGTTTTATTATATTTTCATTTCACGTTTTATTGCTTAATATAATTGATAGTTTA
>NW_019291619.1:48534-103923 GCF_000500325.1 Leptinotarsa decemlineata
AGTATTAAAAAGAAAAATGAAATATAAATTTAAGAAAGCGAATAAAAACATTTCTCCAATAAAAAAATGTTTCAATTATCGAACAAGTATAAAAAACCGACCAAAATATGGTAATCAATAATAAGGGAGAATTGACAGAAGATGAATCTGAAATAGCTCTTCTCTTCAACCAATTCTTCATGAAAACTTCTATTGATCTATCGAACAAAATTCCTTAAATTAGTCTTCTTAAGCGTAACAATCATTTTAATAAGGTGCGCATGTTCTTGCAACCGTTTTCAGAAAGAGGATCGTTATAGTTTGTGGATTATTCGCATACACCTGCGACTTTAGAAAACCCCACAAGAAAAGTCTAACGGGGTCAAATCGAAAGCGAAACGCGCGCGGTACGTTGCCCGAACATAACACGTATTGTTGAATGCTTTATTCGACCGTTATCAATTGTCAAAGTTCGGAAGTTCCAGGCCATTCTATAACAATACAGAATAGTTACTTTCTGAAATCTTTCACTATCTTACATCTGTATACCGAAAACTCCCTCACACGATACAGTATCTGAACCACAAATCCAACCACCATCAATCTACCAAAGGAGTCATCAAGGAATGTCTATAGAAGGAATTAGGCATCATCAAGTACAACACCAAAACCTGCTTCAGATCCAGAAACACCATAGGTAGCGGCCTCACGAAAACCAGGCCACCACATGCCGATTGCGATTCCAAGGATTGCATTTACCGGATAACCTGTGGGTATAGCTTGTCCTATATCGGTAAAACTAAGAGGCTATTGAAAGTCCGCATTGAGAAACACAATGAACACAACGAACATAAAATATCAGAGCATGTTTTGATTCATCAACAAAACATCAAATGGACCCAAGCTGAGATGATCCGCAGGGAAGAACACTGGTTCAAGCTAGCGTAGAGATACGCAACATATGGAAACCTGTAATCAAGAGAAAGCCGGTCAACTCTAGCTAAAAACCTTTTAACCTTTTTTTATTTCTTTTCACTTCGTGGTAATTTCAATTGTGTATCTTGATTACTTCATTCGTTTTATTATATTTTCATTTCACGTTTTATTGCTTAATATAATTGATAGTTTGACTATTCATTCTAATTTCACTTGATCTTTCATAGATTTCGAATGATGTAGAATCACATTAAACAATGAAACTTCGAACTGATAAAATGATACAGGAGGCTCTGACTACCTTCTAAAGTTTATGGTATTCATAATTAGTGCAACTTTTCTGAGTTTTGAATTTACTGCAAATTGGAAACACGCTCTTTTCATTTCTCTGCCAAATGTTACAACTTCCCTACTAATTTCTCTGGCCTTGACCGATGAGCATACTACCAGCTTCATCTAAGATTGCAGAAATAGTAATGACAGAACAAATTTCTTTGTAGATAAAGCAACTTACCACTACCACAGCTATACTAGGTATCACTGATCATATTTTCAAAGCGTCATGCGAAGATAGATTGATTTGATTGGAATTACTCCACTATTTTGCAGAGCATTCGACATCCTGGGTTAATATGCTTTGCAACAGTCTCATATTATTTGGCAGTAAGAGAGTGACCATGAAGGGTGAAATTTTGAAGCTTACTCTTGACCAAAGTTACACCCCAGGGATCTGTTTTGAGCCCCTTGCTCTTCAGTTTGTATATTTTCGATTTTCATACCTTCCGCCATCGATGCAAAATACATCGTTACTAAGACGACACACAAATATATCTCTCCCTTCCCTTATATAACTCACAAGATTCTGATCTTGATTCTGATTGAGGCAGATGCATAATTCGAAAAAATCAGTGGTTATAGAAGTAAACAACTAGATAATAGGTAATGATAAATGAACATAATGAACGTTGATTCAATATCAACTCAAAGCCCACACAGACACGGCTGTCATAGTGTCTAAGGAATTTTGTGTAGTGACAAAGAATCAACAAATACTCAAATATTTGAAATGCATTACTTACCATTCTTGACACCTCGTTTCCGTTCTTTATCATTTATTGTGTGATACATTCACAGGTCAAGCATAGTTTTTAATGTTAGGTTCATATCACAAAGAGGAAAAAATACGAGTTCTGAGACTGGTTTAAAGGTACACCTTGTAGTATGTTCGTCAAAGATGTTCATTAAAAAATTATATGTCTGCAAGTATTTTATATTTTCTTGTTCGGTTTCTGTGTTGTTATCTTTCACTTGAAGCAGTTGTTAATACTATTCATGTAGGTATAAAGCTGAGTTAATCAACGTGTACTATTATGAGGGTCATTTGGGAGGTTCATTAGAGGTATTTACAGTCTGTTTGATAAAAAAATCGCCCCCTCGAAGGTTTGTTTGCTTTCAGATTATGTCGCCCACTTTCAATAGCGCCAATATAATTTCCTTCTTCTGATTTCTTTGTCCGAATTCGCAAGGTCAAGTTTACTCAAGTAGGTACTGCCTACGATTTTTTAACTGCAGGTGTTTGCATTTTTTAATCAAACACTATTTATATGCTTGTCGCTAGAAAGAAGTGAGACTTGAGATTTTATTTCATAAGCTCTTAGTGGAATTTAGGTTGGAAATTATTTGGCTTTAGGGCCTGCAATTTGGCCGGCCCTTCAGTAAAGTAATACAATGATTGTCCAGACAGATTAGAAAGGCAACAGCAGCAAGCTCAAAGCTATTACTGTATGAAGCTATTACTTTCATCCATTAAATTTTGGGTTTTTTTTCAGTTCATTTGTAGAACTTGTAGAACTTTTTTATGATCTTTCTTGTCTGTTGTGGACCGAAAGATTTTTGTTTTTTTTTGTCAAAACAGAAGCACTGCAGAAAAATCCTTATGATGCTCTGAGAGACAAGAAATTCGAATAGTGGAAAATAATTTAGCGTTAGTTGTGATAAATAAATTGAAATATTGTTGGAAATTCATTTTTTCGAGACGTTCATTAATTTGCCACAGTATACTAGTATGATAAAATGTACACTTGCTTTATCATATTTCAAGTTCTAGTTCTAATAGATTGCTTTTTCTATAACAATCTATAAACGTTAATTTCAATCAATACTTGATGTATTACTACTATCAATGAATTATATTTTGTTTCTATACTTAAATATTTCTTAGGAGCTGATAAATTGTCAAACATCTCTAAAAATCAAGTGGATATCTCATAATAATGTACCTGTTGACGAAATAATGATAGTTGATATACGTTTACAATTATTCTCGTATTACAATATTAAAGAAACGCTTGACAAACAAGTTGTGTTGTCGTCACGGGTCACGAACCGTGAAGTATTATACAAAACTATCATATTTTTTAATCTTTTGAGCAAATCTACTTAGCTCTGTTAACACCCACGTAATTTATTTCCAAGGATCTAATGTTGGGATAGGCAACAAGCTAGATTTTCTCGTCGCGTTTCGTATTTCATTCAACAGAAAATCGAAGTTTATCAAAATCAAATATTCAATCATAAGCTGATTGATTTGTGTGGAGGTTTATCTTGTAGTTTTGCTTTTAGGGAGAGGATATATCACTTTAGGTATGTTGTTTGAGCAGCACGTGAAAAGAATTGAGAGTGGGAGAAGTTTTTCTAAAACTTCTGGGGAAAAACCTGCTTTTTTGTGAAAAACTGGCATATCTTTGACGACTTCTCTGGTAGTGCGACAAATCTCACGCTAAATATGTTCCACTACGGGTTTTTTTTCGGAATTTGCTTCACGAACCGATTATTCAATACGTCCAAATCTCGATGCAAATGTAGTAGGAAGAATGTCGGTTGCAAATACATTAAAACTACTCTTCGATATCTCGACTGAAACATAAACGATATCAACCCATTCCAGATAACGGAAAAGGCGGAATTGTCGGTTTAATATACCGGGTAGGAGGAGATGATGTTTCCTTAACATCTTATAAAAGGAAAGACTAATTTTCAATTGATTATGATGAGACCTCGTCATGAAAATCATTCGAATCTAATTAACTTACTTGTCTATCAAATAATAATTATTCAAGATTTTCAGTATGATTACATGAACTATAAAAAGAAGAACGAAAGGTTCCAAACAGTTATAATAATAATAATATTTTCTTATTAGTCAGTGGGCTATGCTTATAGAGACTGGCTAGAACGTTTGAAGTTCCATTTACTTTAGATTTAATAATAATATGTTTATTTACCAGCAATAGAAAGAGTTTCCAATACATCATATGCAATTTCAGATAGAATAAAAAAAAACAATCAATTGAATGAAATGTTCTAGATATAGGTAATGAACATAATGATAATGTTCTAGATATAGGTAGAAAACCCATTAAAACCCTAAGGTTGTGCATGGGAATTCTTTACTTATTGTATTACCAAATAATCTTCGAACAGTATTTTAGTGTGAGTATTTACAAAATTTACAATATTCTGGACCTGAGAAAAGGTAAACGACAAAGTCAATGAGAGGAGAATTGAAAATTCAGTTCATTTCTATAGCGATGAAAGTAGGAAAATTTTGATAAGTTATTTGTTATCAATTATATTTAATATTATTTCATGATCTACATTGAGGAGACACTTTTTGAATATATTTTTTATTAGTGTTATCGAGTTGACTTTCATTAGCTTATTTTTATGCATATCGTCTAGAAAGTTTTAGAATTTTTCTGCTAAAAAACTGAAACAACGTTGTCCCACCGATTTGTTTGTTTCCTGTATTTGTACGAACATTTTTGCTTTGTTTCTTGTGGTATAACTATGCTCTAACTGTTGAGGGGTGTATTTATTTTTACTTATGAAAATTGCTATGTCGTGTAAATATAACTTTCTGAAGCTGAGGATAACTGAGGATAGCCTGCATTTTCAACATTTTTTTCTGTACTGTCTCAAGTTTTTGAAGATGGGTATTAAGTACAACACCCCAGCTAAGGATACCATATCGCAGTCGTGACTCCACAAGAGCATAATATAGAGTTTTGAGGGAACGCGTATCTAATATCCTATTGAAGCATTTGAATCTATACAACAATGGTCTTAGACTTTTAGTTACTTCATAGATATGATGATTCCATCTTAAATGACAATCTATTATAACCCCTAGATATCGGACTCTCTCTGCTTGTTTGATGGCAATCTGTTGATTGGTTTTTCCCAGTGTGAGTTCCTTGAACTTAGGTAACTTAGTTCTGTAACTCGAAAAAGGTATATAAAAAGTTTTGTCAAAAGTTCAATTTACATGATGACAAGTCATCATTCAATTGCCCTTCCACTTAACCTCAAAAATTTCGCCTAGTACGCAAAGGAACGAACAAAAAGAATTTTTAAATATCTTAAAATATTATGACTATTTATAGATTTGTAATAGGTAGGTAGCTATTGGGTCATTAATAGTTTGAAGATAATAAGAATCGTTTGAAATTGATATTAAAATGATTGAAGTCATCTCGTTTCATGGGCTCGGGAATGTCATTATAAATTGCACAGATCTGGTAGCTGAAACTACTTCTAAAGAACTCTGTGCGAAAGGATGGCGGAGTTAGTCGGCTAATATACCTTATATTATGCACATCAGTTCTAAAAGTAATTTTCGGGTGTAAGTAAGACAGCACTTTACTATTAATTATTTTGTGAAACAAAGTTGCAGCATGTAACACTCTCCTGTCGTTCATATTTAACCAGCCGGTATCCTTCAGTTTATGTGGTATTCTTTCTCTTCTTCTAATACCAAAAATTAACCGTAGGCAGGAATTCTGAACTTTTTGTATCTTTTTCTTGAATTGGTTGGTTAAACATGGACCATACAAAACATCAGCATAATTGAATATAGATAAAACTAATGATTCACACAAATTCGCCTTCACCTTCATGGGTAGGAAATTTTGGTGTCCATATATAATTTTGAGCGAATAATATGCACGCCTAATAAACTGATTATCCTGGCTTTCGGATTTCAAGTCCTTATCTAAAATGATGCCCAGGCTTTTAGCTTCTGGGACAACCCCAAGTACATGATCATTTACTACTACTTTCACAGATTTGCAAATATCATTTCTAGGGCCTTTTGGTCCGAAAACAATAACATTGGATTTACTACAATTTATATTTAAGCAGTGATCAGAAGCATTTTTCACAAATAATTTTAAGTCACTATTGATTTGAGTACACGCATTATCTATCACTTCAGGTGAGAAGCTATAATACAACTGGGTATCGTCTGCATACAAATGTATATTACAAAATTTTAAACATTTTGCAAGTTGAGATGTGTACATAGCAAACAAAAGGGGTCCCAAAATAGAGCCCTGTGGCACTCCACATATCAACTTCAAATATTGTGAGCTGTTTCCTTCTATGGTAACCTTTTGTTGACGGTTGGTGAGATACGATCTGATTAGTGATATAGCATTTTTAGAGAGTCCTATATAGCCAAGAATTAATAACATTAAATCGAAGTTAATAGTATTATTTTTTTCGTCACGTGCTCTTATAATATCGTCCACTATATGTAACAAAGCAGTTGTACAACTATGTCCTTTACGAAATCCGGATTGATTTATTGAAAGTATAGAGAAATTGTCAATGTGTTCTTTCAACTGAACTTCAATAGCTCTTTCAAGAAATTTTGACAAAGCTGATAATAAACTAATGGCGCGTAGGTTTTTGTATTCTGATGGATTTTTTTTTGAATAACTTTCACAATTGCCTTCTTCCATACCGTGGGAAAAATATTATTTTTCAGACAAAAATTCACAGTATGTGTTACATATGGAATTATGTGTGGACAACACATTTTTATGAGTTTTATTTTCAGTAAATCATATCCCATTGCATTTGTTTTTATATTAGAAATTGTTTCAAAAACGAACATATCATGTACTTCTTGAAATTTGAAGTTAAAGTCTATCAATTTATTGTCAGTATAGAAAGAGGTGAGTTCGGGGGGTGGTTCATTAATAGGAATTGAGTTAACGAAAAAATCATTTAACTGCGAGGGATTCTTCAAATTCTCTGGAATGCTGTGAATTTTATTTGGTATAAACTCATTAGATTTTATGGCTTTCCAGAGATCTTTGTTGTTTTTTTTGTTGAGCTCTGAAATAAAATATGCCTTCTTTTCTCTCTTAATCGCCTGATTTGTGACGTTCCGCATGTCCTTATAGAACTGAAAATGAATTTCTGATTTAGTTCTTTCGAATCTTCTGAAAGCTTTATCCCTTATCAACGTCATCTCTTTTATTATTCCAGTTAGCCAAGGGGATCGCTTCTTATTTATTCTTGATGTTTTCAAGGGAGCATGTCTATCGAAGAGATTGGTCAAACAGTTAACTAAAGAAGTTATTTTTTCATCAGCTCCTTCCTGATCAAATATATTGTAAAAAGGAATACAGTAAAGGTCTCTCTTGAGGTTTTAAGCCCGATAAACTTCTTTTCCTGGTGAAAAGGACCATCTCAGTCTTCTTGGGATTGATCGACAGTGAGTGTTCCTTACACCATGTTTCTATTAATTTGAGCCAATCCTTTTCTCTATCGCAAAGTGTGTTCACAAATTTGTCGGTTTGCAAGATAACTATGTCATCTGCAAATGCAATCGTGTAGAATCCATTATTGTTGAAGTGATTAATCAGGGTATCCAGAACTATGTTCCAGAGAAGGGGTGATAAGACCCCCCCCCCTTTTGGACACTCTCCATGACCAGTTCTTTCACTGTGATGTCTTCTACATTGATACTCATTGCTCTACTAGAGAGTACTGCTATTTTTTTCTATGAAATAACTGTTCACCAAGACATTGTTCTGTCGAACATTCTTATCGTGACGAAAATTCCAGAAACTATTTGCCGCGCCTACCCCAATGAAATCTGCCATTCTAATCCATCATCGTTGGCTCATTGGTTTATAATCCGACAAATACCATATTAGCCTGCTGTTTTCCAAGCAAAACCCTATGCCATATCTGTGCGATTACTCATTATTACCTCATGTGTCGTACTAATAATGGTAATAATATTTGACACCTACGTACCCGTCACATTCTATTTTATTCAAATACGACCGATACCCACTAATTTGATTAGATATGCATACCGGGCGTTTGGCATGGGTATGTATACCCGCGTTCGTCCTTGCAAGGAGAGAATTATAAATCATCTATTAATATTTCATTTGCATTAATAGCAACGTTTTTGGACAAGGTATATCGAAATATTTATCGTTCGCGTATGATCCAGCGGTCGATTAGACTTCACGTCCGGCTGATGATTGAACGGGCGCAAATTCTAGTCATTTTGGATAAATCGTTTAAAATCAATCACACTAAGATTACCTTGACGCAACGCAGTAAGCTATTACGCGTCGCGTCTACTGTAAGACGACGGGGGGACGATGTGCGGGTGTAAAAGAACGCGGGCAGACGCGTGAGGGCAGACGTCGTTGACAGTTGTGTTGGTTTTGCGAATTTATTTATAGGGAACATAATTCGATTCTCGAAGCTATTCATTACTTAGTGCAGTTGCCATCAATATGGCCGAGTCATGAGCTGTTGCGTTTGATATTTCTAAGGCCTTTCACCGTGTGTGGCATGAGGGTTTGCTGGCCAAACTTCGATGNAATAAGTGTTTTTGGTGAAGCTCACCATCAACGCTGGTGTTTCCCAGGGAAAATCTGCGTCATATTGGAATGCTTTAATTAATAGCTTCATTCAAAATTTGACTTGGCATCAATATCTGCTTCGAAAGTGAGGAAAACTTCGAAAAAAAAGTTACTTGAAACAGCTTTTCCAAATACAATTTTCAGTCTAGCCAGAAGATTTTTTGCTCCCAAACGCATTTGACACTCTTATATTTTCTTGTTAGATTATTTGTCGAGTAGGCGGCCAGCCGCAGAAATATTAATTGGTACGGTTTAATTATTTATTCGTCTTGTCGGTTTCAATACGTATCGGTTTGAATTATATAGAATTTTTTCTTTTAGTGAGCAATAAATACAGGAAACAAAAAATATACTAATGGTTTTGTTGTTGTGCTCATTGGAGTTTGCCCTGGAAGTTAATAGACGTATTTTGTACGTTACGAAGGCGGTCATAATTTCTCGCGAATTCAAATGTGACGACTTTTAATAGCCTAGTTGGTTTACTCATCAACCGATGGTTGTTAGTTCACTACGTCCGATTAGAAACGAGGCTGTCGTAGTGGAAAACCTTCCTTGAATCGTCAATTTCTTAGTTCAGAAGAACAATTATACATATATTGTATGCAACAGATTTTTGTAAAGGAGTTTCGCCTAATAGTTTCGCAAAAAGTTTTCGCCTAATATAAACGTCTGAAAAAATTAATCACAAGTGAGCACATTTATCTCGACAACATTAAAGCTCGAAAAAAGGATTGTAAATATGTCTTTCTTTAGTGTTTTCATCAAACGATGAAACAAACAATGTCGATATCAAAAAAATCAGTATTTTGTCATATTTATGTACATATTTTGTCTAACAGACTGATCGTTTTACTTAATTTTCTCTCAGAAATGACTTACGTTTGGTCAGTCATTTCTGAAATTTTCATTGAAATGTTTACAAAACCGTAACACTTGTTTTACTGTACAATAGCTTCCTCAGGCGTGTTTCGCTATACAGTAGCTTCATCAGACGTGTTTCGCTATACAATAGCTTCTTCAGGCGTGTTTCGCTATACAATATCTTCTTCGGGCATCATTCGCTATACAGTAGCTTCTTTAGGCGTGTTTCGCTATGCAATAGCTTCTTCAGGCGTGTTTCGCTTTTCAATAGCTTTCTCGGGCGTGTAAACACGCCTAAAGAAGCTATTGTACAGCGAAACAGACATAGGAAAGCTATCGTATAGCTAAACATGTGTTGCGATGTTGTAAAACTGTTTAGTGGAAATCTCAAAATGAAGCGTTTCTTGAATGAGTCATGGATTTCTATCAAGTATCGACCGATTCCACCGCATGCCTTATTTACCAAAAATACAATCGTTGTTGAACCTGCAATATATATTTGACTTTAGAGCAGCATTAATCTGAAATTCATCAAAATAAAAACAATATGATTCCTTTCTTAATTGTTTCAAAAGCAAATTTTCATTTATGAAATTTTCATTGAAATATTTACAAAACTGTAACACGTGTTTTGCTGTACAATAGATTCCTCAGGCTTGTTTCGCTATACAATAACTTCCTCAGGCGTGTTTCGCTATACAATAGCTTTCTCAGGCGTATTTCGCTATACAATAGCTTCATCAGGCGTGTTTCGCTATACAATAGCTTTATCAGGCGTGTTTCGCTATTCAATAGCTCCTAGGGCGTGTTCACAGAGTGTAAACACGCCTAAAGAAGCTATTGTACAGCGAAACAGATTTAGGAAAGCTATCGTATAGCGAAACATGTGTTGCGATGTTGTAAAACTGTTTAGTGCAAATCTCAAAATGAAGTGTTTCTTGAATGCGTCATGGATTTTCATCAACTATCGACCGATTCCACCGCATGCCTTATTTACTAAAAATACAATCGTTTCAAAACCTGCGACATATATATTTGCCTTTGGAGCAGCATAAATCTGAAATTCATCAAATGAAAACAATATGATTCTTTTCTTGATTTTGAAACATGGTGTACAAAATATTTCAAGCAAATATTTCACATTCAAATATTCATTTAGTTGATTAAAAGAAGCTACGAAATATTGTGCATCTCACAGATTAGTTTACTATTTCATCGAAAATGTTTTTCCAAATGAATGACTTCATATTGAAACATCTTCTTTTTTTCTAGGTGAGTACAAGAATATCGTATTACAGTAACTCGGTAAGTAGATTTTTTCAGTAAAAATATTCATTGAACCTTGACTGGGTACTTAATCGATATTTCCACATGATTTCCTTCATGGAAATCATGAACGTTTGCTTCAGATGATTCGTGAACGGTTCCAGTGCAGTGATGAAGTCTTACAAGAAAGGGGGCAGGAAAAATCTGCCAAATAACTATAGACAAGTCTCTTTGCTATCAGTGATATCAAAAATCATGATTATACACATCATTATTGCTATCAATATACAAACCTGTCAATGTGTTCGTTTTCTGGAAATATCATCCTGCATCCCTATTAGGGGGGCTATACGGGACAACATGAAACATGGTCAAGAACCATATGACATCGAGGTATACTTTTTACACAAATTGAACCCTAACGAACATTTTACTCTATAACGATTCTCCAATTTTGAATCTAAATAAACGAATATAACACATGTTTCAGTCAGTGTAACTCTAAAACTTATTTACACTATCTATCATATCACCGGATATGAGTATAGAAAAAAAAGTAATTGAATTTTCGATTTCACTGCCTATTTGATTTTTTTACAGTCATCTAGAGGTCAAATACCGAATCCTTATGTAATTATTCGCCTTACCCATAACTATGGATGTTTCGTCAGATGCATTCACTAAATTTTATTTGGCATTCTTTTATAATGTTGCCATTTTTATATTATTTGCGGTCGTAAAATATTGGTGTGGCTTCCTTTGTAATGTTTTTGAAATAGATTTGTTGCGAAAGAACCAACTATGGGTTTTGCAGCTGAAAAATTAACTATATTATTTTTTTATACAACGTATAGCAATTCCTTTTTGGCGATTTTTCCATTTCGAACCGACGATTCTCAACTATACACATATTTCACAACAGTTTCCGCAATTTTGATTTTAAAACATATTTTTTTCGTTTAATTTATGTATAAGTGATGAACGGAACATTTTTCTACAGATTGAGAATTTTTTTTGTCTTCCGTCTGGTCTTCTCAACTTTTTTTGACAAAGAAATGTGTCATAATTAGGTTTTCATTTCATTTATTCCGTAAATTGGTATCAATGTAAGAGACACCGCTTTATTCAACATTATATAACCTGCATAATGTTCTCCATGACAGAAAATACAAATCATATGTTGGGTGTTACTACTGTTTTAAGTCATCCCCTGGAAAAAATAAAGCCAGCCGCCGCTGGTTTTCTTCAATAGATTGTGACTTGACCAAGGTCGCGATCAACTAGAATTGCGCTTCGCGATCGTTCTAGATGTTTCGAAAGCTGCGAGAGAATTCCAAAGACTTTCATATCGGCTTCGGGAAACTTCCATTACCTTATATAAATGCATCCAACACGCAGATCGAGGAAGTTTAGTTGAAAGTGCGGTACTAAGTGATCTAATGAGGTGATGAACATTTAAGTATTTGTCTGAACCTAATCTAAGCCCTCGAGTTATAGTGTTTGTGCGGGCAGTGTAGCAGTGGGATAATAATGATAATGTAGGCATTACAATTTCTTTGGACCAGGAAAACATTTTTATGGCTCAGTTTCACTTTCATTTTCTGGCGTAATCAGCTTTCTAAGTGACGGGGTGATTTGCAAACCGTTCAGTGAAAATAATCAAGAAAAACAACTAGCAAATTCCAATTCTCATATCAAGACAATTCAGAAAATTGAAAATGAGCGAAGTGTAGATGTCCATAATATTCGTCTGAGAAAAGAACAGAATGGATGATATTTGTTGACGTCTTTCAAATTTTATTAATTCCTACACACTGTCGGTATGAAAATAATAGAAAATCATTCACGTTATCACGACTTGAATGAATTATTGAACAATGAATTTTGAGGAGGTTTATACATTCACGATAAGATGCACATCTCAATGTGAACGTTTATAACGTAACCTGTTCTATCGATCTAAAATATTTTCAGCATTGCGGCGTTGCCACTTCCATCAAAAAGTCCTAGCAACTTTATTTTTTTAAATGGAGTTATAATCATATGTTGAGTGTTACTACTGTTGTAAATCATCCCCTGAAAAAAATAACGCCAGCCGCCGCTGGTTTTCGTCAATCGATTGTGACTTGGCCAAGGTCGCGATCAACTAGAATTGCGCTTCGCGATCATTCTAGATGTTTCGAAAGCTGCGAGAGAATTCCAAAGACTTTCATATCGGCTTCGGGAAACTTCCATTACCTTATATAAATGCTTCCAACACGCAGATCGAGGAAGTTTAGTTGAAAGTGCTGTACTAAGTGATCTAATGAGATGATAAACATTTGAGTATTACTCTGAACCTAATGTAAGTCCTCGAGTTAAAGTGTTTGCGCGGGCAGTGTAGCAGTGGGATAATAATGATAATGTAGACATTACAGGATAGGATATTCATCTGAGAAGAGAACAGAATAGATGATATTTGTTGACGTCCTTCAAATTATATTGAATTCTTACACACTGCCGTATGAAAATAATATAAAATCTTTCACGTTATCACGACTTGAATGAATTATTGAACAATTAATTTTGAGGAGGTTTATACATTCACGAGAAGATGCACATCTCAATGTGAACGTTTATAACGTGTCGAGGTGTTTTGAACGTGATAATATTCTATTGAATTGGTAGTTTCACTTTCCACGAGAAGATCCAAAGTTTCGACAGTTTTGACCATAAATACACATTCACAGAGATATGAACATATAATTATTGTTCGATCAAGGAGTTAAAGCGTATAAATACATATTTACTTTGAACGACCAATCGATTTGTTGATTATAATTTACATTCTTGGTTTCTCTTTACAGACAATTCCACTTTCTGCTTCGAAAATGTTGTTAGGGGGGGGTTAAAATGGATACCAATGTATCTTGGCACAATAATGTCGCTGAAATTGCAAAGGATGCTTCTGAAAGCTTGGAATATTGTTCCGAACCAAACAACTGCCAATCCTCAGCAACTTTTAATGCTTTATGAAGCTTTGGAGTATTGTTCTCATGTATGGAGCTGTGCCCCTAACAATACCCTGAAGCTGTTGAATACCAAGAGCGGTACATATCAGAAATACGCGATGGATTGTGGCTGCTCGTCGTTTTGAGGTTCAACTAATTACACCTCGAACTTCACTGTTGAAGGACTGTTTCATTTAGAGAACTGCGTGTATGTGGAATAAACTTCCTGAGAAGGTTTTTATAATTGAATTTAGTCACCAGCGATTCAAATCCAATGTGTAAGGTTTTTCCTGTAGTGCTTGTGTTATAATCCGTTAAGTAGCGGTTCGAAAGTTATGCAAGTTTGGAAAAATATATTATTTTCAAACTTGAACCCATAAAAATTGAAAAAGAAAATTTCAGGCTGAAATAAATTTCTTACCTTTCGGGAAAGTTTAACACCTTGTATCTAGGCAATAGTGCATTTTTCATAAAATTACCTCTGAGTTTGTTCAATATAAATATTTTCCAATGTCTTCATTCGTTTAATACCACAGAAATAACCTACTATTCTCAAGATTTTCACTCCGCTTCCTCGAACCGTTTAGTGAAATTAATCGGCTTGTTTCATGATTCTTGGTTTATAGTTCACTTGATAGACATTTCAAATTGAAAAACAGTGCACTTCGTTTTATCTCTCTTAGTACCGTAGTTTTCCCGTAATTAATTATTAAAAATCGAATGTGGTAGGGTAGTGACGTCACGCCCCTATTCCCGCTTCTTGTTCGATTGACCAATAGGAACCACAGAAATAATCAACATTGCCAAATCGTGAAATTTACGAAACATATAATTATCAATTTGAATATGGAAGTGTATATGAACCCGTTAACGTTTCAATTAATGAAAAATTCTCCTCATGGAATAAAATGTACACGAAAAATCATGTTTGCAAATAAGTTCTATATCTAAAATCAGTACACAAAGTCGATAGATCACAAAATATTCACCTAAACTATGATTTTATACATTATTTAATAATATACAGTTATGAAAAAAAATATATAGCAAACTGGATTAAAGAATCATTTTAGATATTCAATTTATTCTTTAATTCTCAATCTGTACAACTGCAATTTATTATAAAAAAACGATTCCTACGTACATAACTTTTTAATATAGCTACTAAATCCAAGCGTTATAGTCTCGCTCGGACAATCTGTTGAATCTTCCAAAACTTGAGAGGAAGGTTGAATGAGGTCAAGTATAGACAGAATTGATTTTACTCGAGCTGATCCAACAAAAGCTTCTGAATAACGATGAGATTGGATCCTTTGGTGTGAAATTTGAATAACTTTTTTCGAGATCAATTGCCTTAACACCAAACTGCTATTTTTTCACTCGACGCGCGTTTCAAGAACAAAGTTAGCATCCTCAGGAGAAGGATGAGGATGCTAACTTTGTTGGCGAATTGCGCGTTGAGTGCAAAAATAGCAGTTTGGTGTTAGGGCAATTGATCTCGAAAAAAGTTATTCAAAAGCTTCTGGGAACCGCATATGCTGGACATGCTGATAGCAAGTGCATTAGGGTCTCGGGCGCCTCGCGGCAGGCCCTGCACCTTGTGTCAGGATACAATAGCATTTTTGCTTCTCTCGTAATCATACATTCACAATTCTCACGTGTTTGAAGCAAAGAAGCTATAACCGCGCCGTCTCGCACATTATCGAGTGACTTAAGTTAGTTCATAAGTTAACGTCGTAAGGACAACACGACCGCAGATTGTTTTTTAGAAGTTCGTTCGTTTCGCGTTACTTAATAGTTGAGTGCAAGGTGTGACGGTGCATCGCCTACCTAGACCTAGGTGATTGGCGGTTTCGGGAAATTTTTTAATCGCTACGAATTAGTCCGAAAGGATTTTGTGGTTGGAGATGTGTTGACTTTTATAGGTACTGCGGATGGTTTCATTGTGGTTTTACGTCGTGTTTGGTGGTTGGGTGGAAGATCGCTTCTGAAACAGAACACATGAAGTGTGTCATTTAACTTCTTTCCAGGAAATAATTTGAAATATGTGCATTTTTTTCAAAAAGGACAATGTCAAGGACTATTTTTAACTCTCGCGTATTATAGCCCTAAGGGGATTAGGATATTACGCTCTGTATACTATTAGGAAGGTGACCAAGTGGTGCATCAATTCGAAGGTCTTTGAATTTCCTTTTCAGTGATACCATAACTTTCTTCAAATATAATTTATTAGGGATTCAGTTACTTTTGTTGGGTTTGAAGAAGGTGGACTTATCTCTGAAGAAGCCTAGCCATATATCAATTTTTTCAACTACAGAAGTAGATTATAAGAACTTACTTACGCTAAAAACTATTTGATTGGCTCATGTCTCAGAAGAAATCAGAATCACAGTTTCAGGAAAGTTTCATAATATTCTAAAACAGAAAATATCAAAAAAATTCATGTAGAAGTTGTATTAAAATTTTTTTTTCATGTTCTAAACGTCAAACACTCTTCGAGAAAAGTTGCAGATCTGCAGTTTGAAATTTGTATTTTTCATCAGAGAACTCAAGACGTTAGCCTTTAAATTGAAATACATTCTGTGTCATATGACAAGTAACTTTTTGATATCGAAGGAATCGAAAAATCTTGTGTCATGTGCCGATCTCAACATTTTCAGACTCTCTTTGGTCGTTCTTAAAGGTGTTGAGCGAAGTCGGATATGTGTTGTATGTTCTTTGACACGAGTTTCAATAGCTCGTTCAGTCTGACTAATATATTTCTTGTCACAGACTTCGCTGTCTATTTCATACTTATATCCCCGACTTTTTCACCACCTTGTCTTTAGGGTTGCGTAGCATTTATTGAAGTGAGTAAGCTGTTCCAAAGGCTACTTTTACGTTCTCTATTTCATAAAAATGAATTTGTTTGAGTATCTTGGTTCAAAAAAAATCTGTTTTTCCGTTAATCAGCTGCCGCCCCCATACGAACGACAACTCTCAGAAGTTGAGAAACTTATGCGAGCTAAGGACTAATGAGGTCTTACCTTTTAACGTGTGATTCCTAACACGGTTCCTACTGAACAATGAACTTGAATGAGTGTCTTTTTGAAATGGTCGAAGATTTACGAAGATTCTCATTGAATTTATGTTTCCTCATCAAGTTAGCTAGTGTATATGAAGCCTATTGTTTTCAGCTATGTCTACGGACAATAAAGTCCTGCAATGTTCTGTTGTTAAGAGTCTGTTGTCAAAGGTCGGTTGTTAAGAGTCCAAACGTCAAAGAATGTTGTTTTCAATTTCATATTTAAACCATTTTCAGGATCTGTTGTTAAGAGTCTGTTGTTGTGAATCAAAACACCAAAAAATAGAAACCCTATATTGTTTTTGATTTAAAATGTAAATTAAATTTTTGAGGAACTCTTGTTGAGAGTCTATTGATAAGAGTCAAACACCAAAGAATATTCTTAAAGGTATGTTGTTGAAAGTTGAAACATCAAATAATATTAACTCCTTGTTGTTGAGAGTTGAAATACCAAAGAATGGCAACCCTATGTTGTTTTTTATTTAAATTACAAATTTAATTTTCGGGGATCTATTGTTGAGGGTCTGTTGCTAAGAGTCGAAACACCAAAGAATGTTCTTAAAGGTCTGTTGTTGAAAGCTGAAACATCAAATAATATTAACTCATTGTTGTTTGCAATTTCATATTCATGCTTGATTTTCGGGATCTGTTGTTAAGAGTCTATTGTTGAGAGTTGAAACACCATAGAATGGTAACCCTATGTTGTTTTTGATTTGAAATGTAAATTTAATTTTCGAGGATATATTTTTAAGATTCGAAACACCAAAGAATGGTATCTCTATGTTCGGAAATATGTTCTTGAAGGTATGTTGTTGGAAGTAGAAATCGAAGATATTTGTTGTTGTTGTTGTTTGCAATGTCGTATTCATGCTCAATTGTCGGGATCTGTTGTTAAGAATCTGTTGTTGAAATTGGGAACACCAAAGAATGGTAACCCTACGTTGTTTTTGATCTGAAATGTGAGTTTAATGCTCGGAAATCTGTTGTTAAAAGTCTTGTTGAGGGTCGAATCATCTAAGAATGGTAACCTTATGTTGTTTTCGATTGCATATGTATGCCTAATTTTCGAAAATCTGTTGTTGAGAGTCGAAACAAACATATATGAATATTAATAAATAGTTTACTTGGGCAAAGGCTGTGGCTGAACATAACGTACTCATTCAAAACCCTAAAATGTTTTTTGTTCCAATTTCCTGATTTATAATACCATGAGTTGATATTACTACTCGGCAAGAGTGGAAATATAATGTAGATAGAATTTTTTGAGCCTACCATGTTGACCAACGATTTTGAATATCTAATCAAATTGTTCCGTCAGAACCAACGTAATCCTTACGAGCTCAAACAAATCATTCCAAATGATTTATTTGATATTCTAATCTGTTCAACTGTTGGCCGAATAAGGAGTAGTATAAAATATTTTCATTAGGTGTTACGTGACGGAAAACGACAAACTAAGTCATAAATTAAACATAATTTGGAAGTAATCGGTTACATAATGTTTCGAAAATATCGATCGTGGGAGTTGATGCAACATGTTTACTCTTTCACCTGCCATATTTTATTTGTCGTTACCACTGTTTGAGAGTAAAATTGAAATATAGCTAAACATTTTTCTGATCTATCCAATGCTCCGATTATTTTTTGTACAAAATCTAATACTGCTTTTTCGGAATTGGAGTTGCTAATGAAACCGAACTATCTATATGTGTGTATTTTTTTGCATTGAGGTAATTTACAAGTCTACTTTTTAAGGATTGTTCTAATATTTCAGCAAAATTATTGATAAACGATATTGGTCTATAGTTTCCAATGTCATCACGGTTACCTGTTTTATATATGGGGGTAACGATTGACTCTTTGAATTGTTGTGTGGTAGTTTACCATAATGAATTAATGAATATTCTTTATGAGTTTCGAGGAAATGCCATCAGGACCAGATGAACAGTTGGTTTTTAGCTTGAATATAATTTCAATCAGCTCATTTTGTGTTACTGGTTTCAGAAACATGGATCTTGTTGCATGGTGTCTTTGAGGAAATGATCTGGCTTGAACGTTTGAAATTCATTTGCTTTAGATTTAATCAAGTAGTTGGCAAGAATATTATATCCACGTAAACATTACATACGGCACAGTTTTCGCAGAATTTCAGCACGCTGTTAGTAAAGTCTCTAAAACAATACGGCGGTTGGAAATCAACTAATATCTCATGATCAAATCATGAGAAATATAGATCCTGAACAAAAATAACTAGTTAGTTAAAAGTTAGTTTAAAAGGTATATTTAAACTCTTTGAAATTTTGAAACAACATTAGCATATCACTATGTGATATTTTATAACCTGAAAACGCAAAAAATGAGACATTTCCCTAAAGAAAAATCGAATTTGAAACCAATCATCGAAGAAACATGCTTTCTTATAATGGCCGATTGATTATGAATATATGCAAAATATAGCAAATAATCATTTTGGAAATTGTAATCCTGCTGATCTTTGTTTCAACCTTCCTTGTCAACCAGTTCGACTGAGGAAGCTACTGTGTAACGAAACACGTCTTCAGTGAAATTAATAACGGAAAATTGTTTTTTATGATGAATAGTCATATTTATTCGTAAGATTATTGAAAATGTATAACAAATATAAAAAACAATTCTGATCGCATATAAGACCACATATATCAGGTATTTTATCATAACAGTCGCAGTGGGCCAAGTCCGACGTTCGCTGCAAGATGAACCCCAAACCAACATCAACTCTCTGATCTAAAAAAGAATCATAGATAGAGAAAACTGATTCTATATTTAGATTATAAGCGTCCAAATTTAACCAAAATGAATTCTACACTGAGTGGTACATTTTTTTCGTGCATATATTAAGAGACTCTGATAATAAATTACTTTTATAACTTCCATTTATTATGAGTAATGTATCATTCATTTTATTCAATTTCACCCATCCTGCTGTCTGTAATCAAATCTTAAAACTATAGTTTGATCAACTTTCCAGTTTTTCAAAACACATATATTTACTCCACGTGATAATGCTGCCATTTTTATCCAAAATGGCAGTATACGCATTTTATCATTTCTACAGCATCCTCTAGAATAAAGTTATCAGATGAACGGGCTAGTTTATTATACATTCTCTTGATATCATGGGTATCAAATAAAAGTGTTCGCTGAAAAAAAATATGAAAAAATAAGACGATGTCACTGTAAATCCAATATGGAAAACTCCAAAAGATGAAGAACTATGTTTATTACGCACCCCAAAATGTATATATCAAATGCCAGATGCCCGCCAAACTGAGTTTAACGATTTATAACTTGATAGCAGTTGATTTAAGCTGATTTCGGAACCTCACCCCACTACCTTCAACCTTGAAACAACCTTGAGCTACGTCTCATGACGTAGCCAAGGTGACTTTTAGGAAGATTTTTGAGTTTGGCCTTGAACTACCTTGACCTACGTCACACGGCGCAGACAGAGTAGTGTTTTGGGTTTGACCTTGGCCAACCTTGATTGGCGCCTCATATTTTCGACAGGATCACTGTGACCTCGAAAGAACCCAGTCATGCGGCTATCTGAAAGTTTCAAATATACGCCTCACGACGTAGCCAAAGTGACTTTGGGGGAGTGTTACGAGTTTGACCTTGAACTACCTTGTTTGACCTTGAACTATCTTGACCAACGTCACACGGCGCAAACAGGGTGACTTTGAGGTAGTGTTTTGGGTTTGACCTTGTCATGCGGCTACCTTGAAGTTTCAAAGACTCGACCTTGAACGACCTTCAACTGTGTGGAATAGGTGGCTTCTAGATTTTTTGCTCTGACTTTGAACGACCTTCAGCAGCATCACATTGTGATTTTGAACGCTAGATATGTTATAGATTGGCAAAGGTTAGGATAGTTCCGCAAGAAATTATGATACGTTTACAGCACTGCTCTTCAGTAGGTATCGGTGTGCTGTAAGTTGTAAAGCTGGTGTTTGGAATTGAGACATGTCCGCGCGCCAGCATATGGGAATGTTCTTGACTTCGTTGTGCATAAACCACAGTCGATTTTTCTAAAACTCGAAAGCCAGACCAGAATATTCACTGCAAAAACAATTTGGCTGAATACGGCGCTCTTTTCGTGCGATTTCTTCTTCATCTGCAGTGAATTAATTCGCAAAATTTCGCAATCAAATGCATTACGGCTTCGTTATGAAAGGCGTGCCAGCATTGTTAACCAATGACCCACCCCAACACCGTGGGGTAAGTGATCATTGGACCCAAGAATCATGTGCCCTAAGCATACGTGATGAGCCTTCTGCATTTGTGAGGCCAAGATTCCTGCCTTGTTGTGGCAAGCCAGCATGATCTTGTTTTTGAAAATTTCTTCGATTATTCTTATTTTAAATTATACTGCGAGTCTCTTTCGAAATCAACAAATGTGACAACTTATTTTTCAGTCGCCCACTTTCTCGAGAAGGCTACAAGCAATTATAACAGAACCGACAAGAAATGTAACAAAATGCAAATGGCATCCCCGGACGAAATTCGATCGAACATTGATTCGAAATTGTTATTTTTGCGATTGTGGAGGCTACGTGGAAGTTGCTCGTCTTTTTGTTGTCGATGAAGATGTTTCGGACTGGTTTTCGAATTCGATTAAAGCCTTAATTATGCCGTGTGTCCGCGTTGAGACATATCTGGGACCTTGAGTAAATTATGCAATTTTCTTGGATTGATGTATAAGTGGGCAAGGATCAGTTGCTTTGGAAGTAGTCGTTAAAGATAGTGAAAGTTTTATTAATTCATTTCATATTGGTGATATATCAACAAAATAGTAGTGTCTAATCGTGATGTAATTCCTATATAAGATGTAATTTGTTCAGTTATATTTTCAACATTTCTTTCCGAGAACTTCCACGTTCATTTTCTTCATTTGGAGATTTCCCTTCATTAGATATATTATGTTTCAGTGGTGATAAAAAGTGGCCCTTTGGCTGATGTCACACTTTAGTCTATTTCCTCATGCAGCGGAATGATAAATCAGTTTCAAGTAGCTGTTCCATAGGCGTACATAATCGGGTCGGTTAAAAAGTAAAAAATGTTGAATTTATTTTAAACATTCGATGTAGGTAAATGAATTGAAAAAGACTTTTCATATTTATATGTATGCGGTGAGTAACAAAAATATGGAACAGTCGTTTTGATAATCGATAATTTTTTTTTATTAAACACCCAAAATTGTTTTTACCTTTGAATTTCGATTAAAATTTCCAATGCTTTCTAAGAAAAACACTTTCAAATGTATCACATACATGCTCAACTCACCTGAGATATTACAATTTTAGCTGGGAAAGTGGATGACGTCATCCACGATCTATCCATAACTAGGTTTTTGAGATTCTGCTGGAGCGAGTTATATATCGGCATGTTAGTTGCAGTATAAGTATATACCAACACGGTTTTATGAAAAATCGTTCAACGGTCACCAATCTTCTGACTGTAACTCAACATATTGCTGAATCTATTGACAATCTATATTATTTACACATACTTTTCTAAGGCCTTCGACAGGCTTGACTATGGCATTCTACTGAACAAACTAGTAGCCTTTGGATTATCTTCATCCTTAATCGCAATCTTTCAGTCCTATCTACGGGATCGAAAACAATATGTTCAGCTCAATGGTTTCAAATCTACCGGATATAGTGATTTTTTTAAACAGATTTTTTCCGGTGTTCCACAAGGTTCAAATCTGGGACCGCTGCTCTTCAATATATTCATTAATGATATTGCAGATGTTATAGATGTGTATTTCCTTTTATATGCCGATGATCTAAAACTATACTGCCTCGTTGAGATCATTGATGATTGTGTGAACCTCTCAGCAAACGTAGGACGGGTTGTAGAATGGTGTCATCAAAATAACTTGTCGCTGAACCCGGATAAATGTATGGTCATGTCCTATAGTTTCAAAACGAGTATCTTGATCTTTGATTATTCAATAGAAAACGTTTCCCTGGTGAGACCAGAAACATTTACTGATCTTGGCGTCACATTTAACACTGCACTATCATTTAATAGGCATATCGATATTGTTGCAACCTCCTCCTGTCGTTTGTACGGAAGTCACTTGTTTGTGATGTATTTATTATACTCTGTTATTTTCTGCTCTGTAATTGGGCTATGTCCTGTAGAGTATTGTACTACAAATAAATAAATAATAGCGCTTCATCACGTGAAGAATATAAAATACTTTGTGTCGTTACTGGTGAATGATACTTAGTGTGTGGAATAAAATAGCTACTCAAAACTTTCGTTCTCGTAGTACACACACATACCACTGATGATGTATGTCGCAGACGAAATGTTTCATATTTCAGATTCCATTCGACCAAGGCCTGTACTATAGCTCGGATTTTGTTCTTTCATGAAATCGTGATAGAACAAAAGATTTTGAAAATTTACGTTTTTCCCAATATTCCAGGAAATACTCGATATTTCAAAACTCTAAACGGCATTTTGTTTGTCATATAGATGTGCAAATTGTCCCCAATTCAACCTTTTGAGGTATCTATATAGTTTCCGAGATCCCAATTATGGAAGTCGAATTCGAAATACCCGTTTCATACTTTCACAAAAATAATTCAAAAGCATGTTTGAAGTATGCCACAAATATCAGCAGTATATCCTAGAGTTCTTCAAAAAAATTTTGAGAATTGTCCCCGTGTCATTTCAAAACCATTTTTCTAAATGAAGTAATCCATAGCGATTTAAACCTAACGTTAATCGCCACTTTGGCGCAGACCAAAGATTCACTTCGTTTGAAAAAATAGACCCCGGAAATTGATTTAACAAGAACGCCGAAGTGAATGGAAATGAATTTTGAAGTGAGGGACCACCGTTTAAAATCATCTCAGGAGGATACGACTCAGTCGAAAGCATCTGTAGAAAAGCAATCTCCAGTCTTCCGTCAACATTCTAAATTTGTCTCTTCTCCAAGTTAGTAGAGGGTCATATTCCATAAATAATTTAATTTGGGCTCTATATACATTAAAGTTGCTGGTTTTCTTGTCTAGTGAACTCCTTCTTCAAATAAGTGCATTATTTTTTCCTTCGTGTTATTGCATGTTTATGTGAAAGTAGTTATTTTGAGTGGGATTTCTCTTCCAGTTTGTGTGTGAAAGTTACTCATGACATGATCTACACATCTTTGTGATGAATTGATTCCGAAAGTAATTGCTTCCTACCTCATTTTTTGTATAAAGATGGAAAAGTAGAAAGACAAAACCCTTCTTTTCCAAAAATGTATGTCTCCCAAAAATATACACATTTCAGTTTGAGAAAAAAAATGATGTCGTTTTATGGAAAACAATTTTTGACTGTCTTTAGACTGAAGTAAAAGATCACAACAAATCTTAATAAAACTTATTTCAGATATTGCATTCATAAGTATTTCATTATTAACACAATTTTGTGACGCCCTGTTTGGAACCTTTGGTATAGTAATGGATATTACTGGAGTTTTTTTTCTAACACTAAACCGTTATTTTAACACCTGGACACGTGTTTCGATCATCAAGTGACCATCTTCAAGAGACGAATCGTTGACATCTTCGAAAATACACTTACTCTTCTTTTGTCTTCTTGAGCTTATATTTCGCTCCATCTGAATTTGTTTTATTAGACTCCTCCAAATGTAAGGCCGGTATTTTGTGTAGCAAAGAGACTTGCATTTTCAGACATTAAATGTGCATATTTGACTATCGAATCCACTACCTAGATTTGATTTTCATTAGTCTAATATGATATCCCTGAAAAAAACAATACAATGGGGAATGTTCCTCCTGACGAAAATCAAGTAGTTTTCATAAAAGAGCTCTAAAACAACGCATTTTGAACTTATCATTTAATCGACGGTCTCAATCAGCATCATATCAAGTTGGGATCTTATCGGTTATGCCTGTTGTCAATCAGTCTATAATCGGATCAAAACCGATTTGTAGAAAGCTGTTTTCCTTCTCGCTGATAGCCAGTACGTACCTGAAAAGTGGAGTAATTGATATTAAATAAGTTGTTTACACTTTTTTTCATTCGAAATCAATTTCTATTCAATGAAATCGTACTAGATTTTCGCGATATATCGGTGAAATTGGGTTTGTATTGAAAAAAACTCTATTATTTATGTCAGATTTGTAATCTTGAGATTTTCTCCCTACTCTTTGTACTGTTCATTTGAAAAACTTTTCACATAATATAATATATACATACATATTTCTGGTGACGAAAAAATCATATAAATTACACTGGACTTCTCTCTCTTCGAATAGCTGTTGAAAAACATATTTTTATTCCAATCAATGTACCAAGAATATTCAAATATAATTTTTATATTATCATTTGTTCACAAAAAGGATTCGAAGCTGTAATAACTCCTAATTATTATATGCGAGCGCTTTCGATAGCATGCTGTGCTATCATATTCATAGCTCTACTCGAACTGAACATTGTATCTTCTTGTTTGTACTTTTATACGGTTAGAACGCTTTAGTGCAGCTACTTGTCGTCTCCTTTCATTCGGATGTCTCTTTAAATTTGTCTGTACTTGGGTTACATCGGGTATTATCCTTTGTGTATCATTATAATTTCATATTCAGTGCAGTGCCTTGGTGCAGGTATTTGTCCTCTTACTTCATCCGGACGTCTCTTTAAATTTGCCTGTACTTGGGTTACAACAGGTAATATCCTTTGTGTATAATTATAATTTCATATTGCCCACTCATTTTCGCTTGAAATATGCGTATGCATATAATAACGTATATGGGGAGTTTCCTCTGATATTCGAGCATCGAGTCTTCTTTCGATCCCATAGATGTCGTTCTCCTTCAGGCCTGACCTTTTTCGGACAATTGAGACTGATGATACCTAGGTGGATCGAAACAGGACGGTCTAGTGTTGGATCACAAGTTCATCAGTAGATCACGAAAGCCGATTCTGTGACACCAGCCAATGAGAGCGTAGCAATTTGTCACATGACCAGTTTGTTCGGTTGGTTACGTTAGGTTGAGTTATGTCAGGTCAGGTTAGGTTTGGTCAGGTTTAGTTATCGACTTTGCGTTATCACCGATAGTAGATCACCAAAGACGATTTTGTGACACCAGCCAATGAGAGCGTAGCAATTTGTCACATGTCCAGTTTGTTCGATTGGTTACGTTAGGTTGAGTCATGTCAGGTCAGGTCAGGTTTGGTCAGGTTGAGTTATCGACTTTTCTTATCACCGATAGTAGATCACCAAAGCCGATTCTGTGACATCAGCCAATGAGAGCGTAACACTTTGTCACATGACCAGTTTGTTCGGTTGGTTACGTTAGGTTGAGTTATGTCAGGTCAGGTCAGGTTAGGTTTGGTCAGGTTGAGTTATCGACTTTGCGTTATCACCGATAGCGTAACCAACCGAACAAACTGGTCATGTGACAAATTGCTACGCTCTCATTGGCTGGTGTCACAGAATCGGCTTTGGTGATCTATTTTCATCTTATTATTCTAGGTGACGAACACTATTTGACCCTATTCAAATTTATCGACTTATATCAAATACTGATGGACATTTTTTCGAAATGAGTTCATCGATTCCCATATTCGAGTAAACATTTCAAGAGAAGTTCACAATAATTAAATAAAAAACAAACGCAGTCATACACTAACGGAGACCAACTGGAGGCTAGCCTCCTCTAACGCTATAATTACTGCAACTGAAATTGCAAATCGGGACGTATGTCGCTGGTTGGATCGGTCTCGTGGAGCCTGTGTTTTTTAAAGCGGTCGGAGACTTGGCTCCCTTGCAACGTATGACATTTATTATTTCTGGTTGATGGTTTATTTGTTATTTGTTCATGGGCGGTGCATTTGAGTTTTGATGCAGGATACAGTGTGGTACGTACTACGTAGTGAGTGATAGTGTTTTTTCGGGCATATTATGTATTTATAATAAAAATTTATAGTAAAGTAATGATAATCAAGCATTTTTAGACAAAAATAATCATAATTATTTGTCAATATTTTTCAATTTATTGCAATGAATAGCCTCAAATTTTATGGGGAGGTTAAGCCTCCCTTGCCTCCTCTGACGAGCCTCCGCTGGATATTTCTAAATATTCAGAATGCTTGCAAGCCAAGATCAACAGGTGACCAGCCATACATTTCAATCGAAGTGAGGCACCCTGACTAAGTCATCTGACGATGAAACTGAAAAAATCATGCCTTGGGAGAAATGGACGCATCCAAAAAAGCAATGGAAAGAAATAGCAAAAATATAACCACGACCAAAACATTTTTCAACCTAACCTAACCTAACTTTTTAGGGATGCATTATTCCCTCTTCTATGCATATTCATGGTACTGATGCAGCACCCGTGCTAGGAACTTCACCTTCCTCAAAGAATTATCAACAAAAAGGTCACTATTTGACCCGAATAAAGCTGGCTGTATTTCAGTTAAGTGGCGTTTCACATTGTGATAAAATTATAGCTGTGTTATAGAATATCTCAGATATTGGTCGATAAAATAGATAGATTCAGTTGTTGGAAGGTGTGGTCAACTTATTAATGATGTGTCTGTAAAGTTACGACTATCATTATTGACAGAATTTTCTCTAAGGACGAACATAAACTATATTGGTATACATAGGAGTGTTTGATGTCTAGGCTTACTAAGATTAGATCCACGGTTTGTTTATATTTATTTTTGTAAGTAGTACCTACCGTTTTAACTTGATAAGTATGTTTCATGAACTGAGAATATATTTGTACTTTTTTAATACTCGTATATGAAAATCAAAATAAACTTTGAATAATGTAAAAATGACGGAAAAATGGAGCAAAGTGATTACTGGTAAATCTAATGTGAACTAACATGTTGATATTCTTATGAAAAGTCACGCTCAGCTCAGAAAAGTAGACGAATGGGATATTGAATAGAAAAAAAATATGTTTAGGAGGTATGTCCAGCTATTACCAATGGAAAAACGTATACGAGTATAGTTTAACCAATTGAGTTATGGCAAGATTTCCAAATTTCCAGGCAGTCACCAGATTTTCTTAAAGGTCGTTACTTATCAATGACCACCGATGGTTCTTGTAAGATTGTTTCTAATCCATTTTCTATCAAGCATCAACAACCCATCAGAAAATTCTAGTTTCATTTTTCTCAACAAATTCATCAATTTCTATTTATCCCCTTCACATTATTCCCTCTCAAATATAATACACACTTGGGCCAGCGTTCATTCCAATTCCTGAATCAGTTTTGATATGTACTTGAACAGAAAAAGTCGCAGGGAGTCAAATCTGGTGAATACAGTGGCCGAGGCATGATAACGGTGTTGTTTTTGGCAAAAAAGTTACGAACTAATCGCTAATCGCTTTTTTTAACAAGTCTCGTATGGGTTTTACGAAGGATAACACAGTGTATCGTTTTTACGGAAAAGAAATAAAATATTCATGTGAAAGTAGTTTTTTTCAGTTCGTATCTGAAAATAATTCCTGAGTTACAAAGAGTTTATTTTGGTTTCCGTTGCAAATTATTTTTCGCCAAAAAATATACCCCTTCCAGTTTGATACAAAAACTGTATAACTAGTTATTATTTCAATTGTATGTTTCACAGGAAAGTATGACCAATCGAATATTTATTTCGCAAACGTTGAATTTTCACAGTCAGTTCCTTTCGCTACTTTATTTGAAATGTTTTCGAGTGGGCTGTTGCATCGATGGGAGTAACACTTGTTTGATGTTTGTTTACTTTTCGTGAAACTAGCGACTAATAGAATACACATTAATTCCGTTTAAAGCTAAATGGGTGTGCTTTCTACATACACAAATTCAGACTGTATTAATTAATGATGTCAGTAAATCAGTAAAACTACTTCGTAAGCTGACATTTTCCGTACACTTTCATTTATCGTTATGAATTTCAATATAATGTTATGACTTGTGAAAAATGCTCATTTTTTGGAAAACGTCTAATTTTTTCTACTCTGGCGCATAAATCAGGCTAAATTTGACCGATTTAATATTTCTTTCTTCGAGACCGGATTAAACCTAGATATTTCAGATAAAACACAACATTAATTGGTCCTTCGAGCCGGATAAAACCTAGGTATTTCAGGTAAAACATAACATTAATTGGTCCTCCTAGACCTTTACCGAAACATTAGTGAAAAAAACGGAAAAAGGAACCGATTCCTATCAGTAGTGAAGGGGGACAAGACATTTTTTCTTGTGGCTTACAGTTGAAGCAGAGTAATGACACTGATGACAATAACTCCACTTTTGAAAACTCATGTGCAGACAGATAGAGAAAATGTCACGGCAGGGTTCCATTCAAGAAAGGAAATCGATTTAAGTCCAAGACTAGTGGACTTAAAAAGTCCAAAAGGACAGAAAAAGTCAAAAAAGAGTTGATGATTCAGGCAGAAATCAAGAAGAAAGAACTAGAGATTCTTGACTTACAATTAGCCTTCAAGTTATCACAAATGGAATATCAATCATGTCAGTCATTAACAATGGATCTAATGTTCAAAAATGGGTGAACGAGTTCACTTGGAATGGTAATAATGACACAAAAAATTGCACGCCTTGCTGTTCTCAGGATTCTCCCGCACACTCTCACAGACAGAGGCGATGTTTTCGGCAGATCTTGCGTTCTGTTTGTGTACGGACGTTGGTTGTTCGTTTACTGAACCAGTGGACCACATTGCAAATAGTCCCCTCAAAGTTGAATTCAAAATATGCTTTATTGTCTGAAGATTCATATCTTATTGACAAAACTTGGTTAAAATAATCAAATAAAAAAACAAACAAACACAATTACACATATTAGCTATCGCTACTTGGTCATACTAACTATAAAATAATATACAATTCCAAGTAGATACTGAATATATGTATATGTAACAAAATATGACATAAAAAGATAACAGAAACAGTTTGTATTTACTTTGGACAATACAACACTTTAGGAAAATAGCCATTAATAATGTATTTTGAAAATTTCCAATATTGATTACATGAACTGTCAGACACGGGTCAATCATGCTTTATTGTCCAAGAAATCCTTATTGAGCAAACTAGTGAACTTTATGGAGTCAACATTGTTAAAGTTTTTAACAAAAAAATATTAAAATTATGATATACAGGGAACCATCATTATAGGGTTAAAAAATGTACATATACGAACACACATAAATAAAACAATATGTAAACCATTACAGATAATAAATAAATAAATCATTACAGATATGTAAGCATCTGATATACTAAGAGTTAAAATACATCATTATAATATTCCTTTAAGTCATAATCGGCTTTTTGCAGAAGTACTAATTTAACTAATTTTCTGAATTTTTTAAAATTTGTTATTGCCCTATAGCACATTGGAAGGTGGTTGTATATTTTTTGCTCTCATATATCAAAGAAAAATTTTTAATTGCTGATTTTGGGATTGGCAAGGGTAAATTTCGACTTCCTCTCTTGTGGTAACATCCGTCATTATTTACTGCTGAGTTGGAGTATTTTTTGCGAATTAGGCAAACGGTTTCTAAAAGGAATAAACTTTTTGTTTGTTTGTTAACGAATGCGTGATTTTCTATAAGTAAGTCGTCAAAATTGAGTTTGAAGCAAACTATGTTTGTTTTGTTTGTGTTGAAACATAAGGAGTTTGAATCGCACCACTGTTTAACCCTATAGAGATCCAGGGTTATGATGTCTTTGAGACTATCTTCATTTGTACGCCAAAGGATCGTGGTATCATTCGCAAAAAGTGTGAACTTTCCTTTAATGTCAATGATTACCAGATCATTCAGATAAAGCAGAAAAAGTATAGGACCCAGAACCGAACCTTGTGGTACACCTGATGGATTATTCTCAATATGCGATGTATTTCCTTGGAGTTTTACTAACTGCTTCCTGCCTGTTAGATAACTATAAAGCCAGTTATGTGACATTATGTTGAAGTTCGAAAGTCCTTGCTGAAAGATCATGTCTAATTAGTTTTTTCTTTTCTCTGGAACTTTTCTTGTAGACACTACTCATTCATACATCAGTAGGACCAACCTAACATTAAATATAATATATTATCTCCCATACTCGCACAATTTATGGAGATGAATAAATTTTCGACGAAACAATTCGTTAGAATTAATTATATGCTAATGATTTTTTTATCAATTATTCTAATTCAATTTCCTACGTGTAATGCAAACCATTCAAGTTATCAAACGACTGGTTCTGAACAATAATCGCTAATTAACCTGCACACCTGTATCAATAAAATATAAACAATAGAACCGTAGCTCGATCAAAACCACAATGAAATCATCCTGAACCAGTCAATCAACCTTGACATTCTTTGCATAAACAAGACGTTAATCCACCAAGTTGAAGATGCTGCACGTCGCGTCAACTTTCGAAAATTCCCTCCGGCGCGACGTTTCGTCCCCGTTACCAAAGAAGCACACCTCGTGCAAGGGCACTGCGCACGGAAGCGGAAATTACGGCCCTGCGAACGATAAGGAATGCGATTTGGATCACACTCATAGCCCTTTGCAGAGGAACAATTCCAAAAGATGGTCAAAGAGATCGAAGAAGGTCGAAAACGAATCTCTGACTGCGAGCCAAACAGAAAAAAGCCCTTTCCAGAGAAACTCTTCGGGGAGATGGTCTGCCAAGAAGCAGGAAAAGAAAACTGCCAGCGTAAGCTCGGAGAACTTCAGCGAGTCGGATTCTCTGGACTCCCTGGGAGACAAAACGAAAGTTTCGGAGGTCGCAGACGATGCGAGAAAGGGCGGTGATGTATCCAGTAGGCTCTTCAACAACGTTACCAAATCTTCCTTCGCCAAAACGGCCAAAATGAGGCACCTGGATATATTTGACGTCGACGACAACAGCTGGATGGGAGGACTTAGGAAAACCGTTGATGAAGTTTCGAAGCAAAAACCCCCTATCGAACATGAGAGTGGATTCGTTCGGTCTCGGAACGGTTCCTTGAGGAAAAAATCGATTGACCTGAGTCAGGAGAGCAAACCTTCAGGGAAAGAGGCGAAGGACAGTAATTTTTCCAGGTCTAGAAACGGCTCGTTTAGGAAAGTCGACGACAAGCAGCCGCAGGGTTCTTTTCAAAGAAATCCCGGTAGAAATAGCTTCAGCAGGAGGAGCTTGAATAATAAGAAGCTCGCGAAAATAAAGTGTATCAGCTACGAAGACATCCTGTTCATGAGCAATTATAAGAAAACTCCGGGGTTTTTCAAAGTGGTGGATAAGAATAATTGTTTCAAGGATTTCGATGAAATGGCGAAGGAGAAACTCGACGAGGTGAGTGGAATTTTAGATACACTGGTTTTTGTTTTCACTATTTGGTAAAATTCACGTTTAGTTGAGAGGAGGCTACAGGTTTGATGTTTCAAATACCTATCAAATGTTTAACGAAAGCAAACCAGAATATGGATTTCAACAATGAAAACTTTATCAACTGGTGATTTCTAGTTTGTAGGTTGTATTTATGTTGACTCAGGTAGTCCGCCTCTCTTGTTGATGCGTTGCTGTTTGCCGAAGAGTTATTACCTGTTAATGACGTATCTATTTCCACCGTACTTGTTGGCGAGTTTTTGGAAATCGATATCATAACGTGCAATAACACATTATCCACACGTCTAATTCTGCCGGACTAATAGCCACGATGTCAGAATTGATAACATAATGTCCATAAAACTATCTATGAGGATTTATAGATCGATACTTTTTCTTCCTATTTAGAAATTGCGTCATAATGAGCAGCTACACCTTTTCGCGAAATATGTCAATGTTATGAAAACGATCACGAATCCATTACTCATTTTCTCAAAATGAAATATCTCCCAGCGATTTGTCAAGATTATTTATTTGATCTAAATGTCAAAGTAAACCTCTTGCTGTTTATGCACTCCTTGTCCTTCCGATCGATTCCTTATCTTGAATCAATATCGAAAAAGGTATTTCGAATGCCTCTAGAAATATAGGGTGTACCAAAATAACTTTGTTGATATTGTACAGGTAATAAAGAAATAATAGTTTGGAATAACATTATTGTTCAGAGACGATTTGTCAGATGATTATTATCAATTAAAATCAGGTATTTGAACAAGATATTTGATGAAAATCAATTATAACGTATTCTAAAAACACACTTCAATGTGAGATTTGCAAATCTTTGATTTTAGATTGAAAATCAGTGGTATTTGTAGTTTCATAAATATTTATAGCAAATATTG
Organism: Leptinotarsa decemlineata; assembly: GCF_000500325.1. NCBI lineage: Eukaryota > Metazoa > Arthropoda > Insecta > Coleoptera > Chrysomelidae > Leptinotarsa > Leptinotarsa decemlineata. Next base: position 81,665 of record NW_019291619.1, read on the forward strand.
ATTTCACATAATTTCAGTCACCCGGAAAGTAGTTCTTGCTTTTACGGCAGTAAAAAATCCAATAACAAACAAGTCAATAAAGTATTGAAATTAGTCGCACATGAACACCGGTTAGTTGACATTTTGCACACGGAAGTTTGAGAATGGTACATAATCAGATTGTAATCTAACTTGTTTCTATTCGATTTGTACACTTTTCATCTCATTGATCAATCTTTAAAATTCATTTGCAAACCGTGGATGACATCAAGGACATTTAAAGAATTTTATAAAACAGCATGATGATTAACAACAGACCCCATATAAATATTCCACTATATTTGCATCTTTGTAAAGCCGTGAAAAAAATTTTCATTCTTGTTATATTTTGACTTATATCAACTCAATAAACATTAACGGCTTTGTGACTATTATCTCTGGACTATAATTTTTCATCCATTGTTTATGTCTAGTTGTAAAACAATCCTGACGTGGTTAGGTATGTACTTCATCATGTAATTTCTTCGAAACAATAAATAGTTATGATCAACGTGTTTGAATGAAATGTTTCAACATGTCTATCAATTTGACATCAGATTAGAATGCAGCGAAGGACATACCATGGGAACCAGAAGAAAAAGGTCAGCCCTGATGAAAGGAATTATGATGAACTGAAAAAGTTACGTCCGTTAAACGGAAATCGTTAGAAATAAAGATTTTCTACGGTATTGATGTCAAATTCAGGATATTTCGAAATTGAATGACAGGATATTGATGTTTTTCCAGTTCATCGTCCTTTTTCAAAATGGGTAGGCATGTTTTTTCTGGATTGATCAGGCATGATGCCAATTTTGAAAAAAAACGCTTTGTCTTTCTTGGGCCGAGGTCTTTTCAGCCCATTACAGTCAAATATAACGTTTCACATTCATTTCTCATCTCTACCAAAAAATTAAATTTGAATAATTGAATTTCTGGAACGTTTTTAATAGCAGGGGAGCCCACGATGCAAAATGGGGATTTACTCGAGCGAGAAGAAAAAAATGTTATATAATATATACCTTTTCATCGGTGGGTGAAGCAGCTATAGATTTTTAAATATGTAAAACAGAACATGGACATACTCGAGCGCGTCAGATATTGATAGCATCAATGCCTTACGTATTTTTAATAATGTTGGTATGCTACTCTGATCGTTTGCATGATGTGGGTGGTTGTACGTAAGGGTTAAAAGTGAAAAGAAAAAAAATGTATCGAGCGCGTCAGATTTTCTAAGGGGGTGTTAAGTGCAACAAAAAAAGCTCTCATTCAATAATCTGACGATTTCGATCTGATGCAAACTCGCGGCCATTATTATAATGTGCGAAAAAAATTCGCCATTTTGAAATACTCAAGCGCGTCAGATTAAGATATATATGGTTCATCTTTATGTTTTAGACGTGCTGTCTCATAATCTGACGATTATCTAGAGGGATCCGCCTAATCTGACAAAAAAATATTTTTTTCAAGTCATTGAACTTAATTAATTGAAAAGCTCAGGAAATAGCATGCTAATAAATAAGTGTATGTTTTTTAAGTAGAATACTTGTATTTATAAGAAAATAATTTTTATTATTATCATTTGTTCACAAAAAGGATTCGAAGCTGTAATAACTCCTTATTATTTATTATATGCGAGCGCTTTCGATAGCATGCTGTGCTATCATATTCATGGCTCTACTCGAACTGAACGTTGTATCTTCTTGTTTGTTCTTTTATACGGTTAGAACGCTTTAGTGCAGCTACTTGTCGTCTCCTTTCATCCGGATGTCTCTTTAAATTTGTCTGTACTTGGGTTACATCAGGTATTATCCTTTGTGTATCATTATAATTTCATATTCAGTGCAGTGCCTTAGTGCAGTGCCTTGGTGCAGTGCCTTGGTGCAGTGCCTTAGTGCAGGTATTTGTCCTCTCACTTCATCCGGACGTCTCTTTAAATTTGCCTGTACTTGGGTTACAACAGGTAATATCCTTTGTGTATAATTATAATTTCATATTGCCCACTCATTTTCGCTTGAAATATGCGTATGCATATAATAACGTATATGGGGAGTTTCCTCTGATATTCGAGCATCGAGTCTTCTTTCGATCCCATAGATGTCGTTCTCCTTCAGGCCTGACCTTTTTCGGACAATTGAGACTGATGATACCTAGGTGGATCGAAACAGGACGGTCTAGTGTTGGATCACAAGTTCATCAGTAGATCACGAAAGCCGATTCTGTGACACCAGCCAATGAGAGCGTAGCAATTTGTCACATGACCAGTTTGTTCGGTTGGTTACGTTAGGTTGAGTTATGTCAGGTCAGGTTAGGTTTGGTCAGGTTTAGTTATCGACTTTGCGTTATCACCGATAGTAGATCACCAAAGACGATTTTGTGACACCAGCCAATGAGAGCGTAGCAATTTGTCACATGTTCAGTTTGTTCGATTGGTTACGTTAGGTTGAGTTATGTCAGGTCAGGTCAGGTTTGGTCAGGTTGAGTTATCGACTTTTCGTTATCACCGATAGTAGATCACCAAAGCCGATTCTGTGACATCAGCCAATGAGAGCGTAGCAATTTGTCACATGACCAGTTTGTTCGGTTGGTAACGTTAGGTTGAGTTATGTCAGGTAAGGTTAGGTTAGGTTTGGTCAGGTTGAGTTATCGATTTTGCGTTATCATCGATAGCGTAACCAACCGAACAAACTGGTCATGTGACAAATCGCTATGCTCTCAGTGGCTGGTGTCCAGAATCGGCTTTGGTGATATATTTTTATCTAATTTTATTCTAGGTGACGAACTCTATTTGACCCTATTCAATTTTATCGACTTATATCAAATACTGATGGACATTTTTTCGAAATGAGTTCATCGATTCCTATATTGAGTAAACATTTCAGGAGAAGTTCACACTCTATTCTAATTATATTCGATTGTACGTGGGAAAAGTATTCAAAAACGAAATCTTTGTAATAATACTCTAATTATTAAGTATAGTGAAGCAAAAGCGAGTTTAATGTCTAGATTTATGGCCGAAGTCTTGATTGATAGAATTTTTTGTGCGCAAAAACAAATATCGACTGTTAATAAATATTCAGATGCCTGGGGCAGAATATAATAGTTTAATTCATCAAAGTTCAGATCATGAGAAGATAAACACATGATATCTGGCAATCTATACCGAACTAATGGATTCTGAATATATGAATTACAAAGTTGAAACCTTATACGGAGAAACAACTTATTGAATGCTATTAATTAATTATAATCAATAGTCTTTTAAACTCTGTAGTTTGCGAAAACTTCATTTAATATGCTAAACACTTAATTTCAGTCTTCAAGCTTTAATCATTTGAAAGCGGGGAGTCTATCATAAAAGTGATAAGTGATCTTTCTCTAGGTAACTGTGAAATTAATTTAAATATGCCCTGATTCTAAATTGTTTTTAGTCGAAGACAAAACTGACATTTTGTATAAATATTTCATCAACACGGTCGAGCAATTGGAAATAGAAGATTTGAGCATTATCCTGCACAACGCTACACAACATAACATATGAAAGAGCATTGACATAAAATTTCACTTACATGAAAATCTATCATCCTTCAAAAATATTCAAAGTTTTTTTTTTTGTTATAGGCAAAGACGGACGAGCTCTTGGCAAACGAAAAGTTATGGCTAGACGCGGAAAAATTATGGCTGATGCACAGAGGCGGATTTGCTGCCGCAAGGAAAGAATCAGGATCGAGCCAGGAGCCCGGAAAGCTGATGATCAAGTTGGAATCCACTGGAGAGCTGCTTTGTGTAGATGAAGATGACATCGAAAAGGTTTGTGAAATATTCATAGGAGTTTTTATCAGTGATTTTTTTCTTCAAGGCCTATATTTCCAGAACTCCGAAAGAGAACATTAAGTTTTCATTTTTCAAAGAGCCTCGTTTTTCTTTGATATTCAAAAACTGAGTTCTCTGTCGATCCCACAGATGGCTTCTTCGTAAGAGGAGATGTTATCGACCTTACTTATATATGTTATATCATATCTTGCAGGCTAACCCTCCTCAATTCGACCGAGCAGAAGACTTGGCCTCCCTTCGACACCTCAACGAATCGAGCATACTCCATACCTTGCGACAACGTTATGCCACGAATTTGATTCACACTTATGCGGGTTGCGGAACTCTTCTTGTGATAAACCCAATGGCGCCGTTAGCTATTTATTCGGAAAAGGTAAGTGTATATTCTCAAGTTTATAATTTCTCAACGAATATGATAGTTTATGGCGATATAAATAAAATCTTTTTACTGCTGAAATTCGCAAAAAAAAATATTTTTAATTTATAACAGAGGTTACTGAAGAGTCAATGTTACTTTGTAGTCCAACAAATAATCTAATGAATTGGTAGAGGCACAAGATTCAACTTGCTTATCCACATTTTCATAGATGGCAAAATGTTTCGGAAAATTACTGATTACGAACCTCTCCCATGCAGTTTGAGATGTATCAAATTCAAATGACTATCCATGATAATTATTATAAAATTTCATTCAAAACGCGAATATTATTATTCGTTCCGAAGGCTCTAGAACCTGCAGACATCAAGCAGTTACTGAAAGTGTTGTCATAGAAACAAAGACTAATAAAACATTATGAGCTTCCGTTTGAAATATGTTTTATATCTTCACAAATATGTCATGAGGAAATTTATGGTGGTCATAAAAAAAACTTGCATATAATGTCCATATATCTATCTTATGAATTGTTCAACTCTCGTACGGAGTGCTGAACAATTGTTTGCTTTCGTTCAAGTGATAGTGTAAATCATTAATTCCTACAAGGAAAATAATATCAATGGTTAACGGTGAAACTTATTGTTTTTTTGTATAAAACTTACAGTGAAAGGAAATAACAACATTCAACAAATCCTCATTGCCTTCAACCTCAAAATAACTTTTGCATACTTGTTATACTACCGCAAGGAATGAAATATTTATGCCAAGAAAAGATTCATTAGAAATAAAGAATAAAGGCATTTACTTTTACTTTTATTGGATATTTATCTGGAAAAATGTATCATTCAAATTCCGCTGACTGTATCAAAGCTAGGTTTATTACTTAGCAGACGAATCTTTTGAAGTGACAGTTCTGAATCTCTTGTAGTGTAATGATCTTTCCTTATTTTCGAATTTTTATATACCCTCTAGGTAAAACGACACAATCCTTGGCCTTTTGGTTTCATACCTCGATATCAAATCCCCGAGAAAACAAATTGGGAAGCCTATATAAGGCTGACTTGAAAATTTTGGAGATGCATTTCGAAATGGCAGAAGATTTTACAGAACTAGAATTGGGAGCAAACCGATTACCGGGAGCTATAGCTCTACGTAAAACAGACATAGAAGTGCAAGGACATCATGTATGGGAGATCAATACAAAAGGTCCTTAATTGATTTCAACAAAGGTTGAGAAAATCATCATTTGTTTAGTGTACACCACTATCGAAAGAGGAGTGAACATTAACTACAGTTTATTATGGCAAAAAATTAGACATTTTGAATGCAAGTAATAAACCTAGCTCCGTTGACACGTAAAAAGGAGTGTGTTTGATGAGGGAAGTTCAGATCATCGATATATAAACTTTGAAATCGAAGGATCTTACATCTGGATTATATCTATCAAAACCCCAGGAAAACAAACTGAGAAGCCTACGAGGCACACCAACAAACCTGTTCAGACTGGATGGGTTTTAAAATACCAAGCAGCTGGCCGTTTACTGGGAGCTATTATTTTTTCGTATAACGAACATTGTCCCAATGTCAACTAGAGATCAAACAGTAATATAGAAACTAATTAATCTCATGTTATTTGTTTTTTTCTACTTTAGAAATGCTCCTGAACAGGCATATTAGTTTCTGGACTACTGTATCAAGAGACATATGCGTGCAGACCAGGAGTCAAGTTTTCGAGTCATGGAAATGTTTTTCCCATAGAAACTGACGTCATATTCAACTATCCATAAGGATCAACATACGCCCTTGAATGTCAAATTACGTCATTTTGACATTAGTTTCAAAGTCACAGAAGAATCAGAATAGAACAAGAACGTACATTTAGCTTCTTGGGTATTGGGGACACATACAAAAATCAATATAATGAGGGATTAACAATACGAACTACAAGTAGTTACATAGTCTGCATACTGAAGATTGATGTAAGATACTGTAACGAATTAAAGAATTAACTGTGTTAAAGTAATTTATTTTTAACAATATTTCACTATCACAACTAATTTATATTCAACACTTAGCAACTATCGCTTCATTTATCTTCACTGTTCGAATTCTTTGTTTAACCGCTCCATTCGCTTTCTGAATACTGACTCACTCTCTGGACGGGAAGCAGGCCTTATATATCGGTAACGATCGTTCTAGATTTCTCTAGTGGTCTCTGTACTCGCCTAGTATTTTCCCGGCAAGTCGGACTGCTTCTTTCGTGGTGATGTCATGTTTATTCGCTGGCTGATATATCGGTCAGGGCCGGCTTCAGATTTGTTACAGGCATCAGAACAGGACAACGCCTTGAGAATGAAAGTGGCGCTGAAGAATGTCCAATCTTAGCAAAGAGTAGGTTCAAGGAAAATTGGGAAACAGCATGGATAGAGTATTGTAAAAACTCTGCTACACAGTATACCCGGTTAGTACCAAAAATCCCAGCGGAAATATGGCACAAAAAAATGAAGTACGGACGGAAAACAATTGTCACAATAACCAGACTGAAATTTGGACATGCATGTTATCCAGCTCATCTCTACAAAATAGGAATCGTTGAGTCAAACAAATGTGACACATGTAATGTAATATCTGATATTGATCATATATTTTTTAACTGTTCTGAACATCAGGAACAAACCAAAGATTTCATGGAAACAATAAGACGGGAAAAAATAATACCACCGTTAAATATACTGCACTTACTGGCACTGAACAAACCACAAGTAATAGACGCTATGATGAAATTCGTGAATGATTGTAAGTATGAATTCAAAATTCTATCTTTGGAAGATCGAAGAGTGCTTAACATTTTGCTATTTTCGTTTAAAACTTTACTTCCTTTACTGCGATTTAATGCGCCTCCAAGGAGAATGCGCTCCTCTGTTACATTTAATATCCCTTTTTCACATAGAACTACCAGATCTCCTCTTACAACCATGTGTCGACTAGCAAATTATTATAACACACTCATTGATCTTGGTCAATAACTCGAAATATACTTGTGATGGACTTCTCGACCTTCTGAGTAAAGTTTGTACTACTTGTAAACATGTTTCTGACTCAGACTACAATCATCGTATGCCACTGTCAATACTTTAAGTATTTTAGAGCACTAAATTCCTTTTTTTAAATAAAATCTGTTGCAAATTCTTTGACATATTTTTTTCGATAACAGAATGTGGAACAAGCAAAACACTTGTAACTTTTATGCCTCTCACCAACAATCTAAACATGCTGAACAGCTAGAATTGATCACCCTGATCGACCCCTGGGTGTGAAAAGTAATATCCTAAAACCCGTTCCCTTGTTTTCGAAAAATTGAGAGAAAAACTAACGTTTAGTTGCTGACTATTATGGACTGGAGTGCGACGGCAAAAAAAAAAGTGGACCATGATGGATACAAAGTCGGTGCTATATAGTGATGTGACGCCTGTAGCAGGCCTTGAAGAAGGGCTTAACTGATGTGGCTTGACCCAAAAGTTTATATAGGAAGGACTTCAAGATATTTCTGAACAAGAATCTACGAACATAACAAAAGTTTTAAACTGAAGGAAACCAGTTCCACCTATATGCTTGCCACTTTTTAGAAGACAGTCACAATTTCAACATGGACTAGGACTTATATCTTTGTCATTACCTACTGTTATATAAATCGTAGAATAATTTGATGTACTAGTTCAACTGATGAAATCTCCGTTTAGTGAAACGCATCCTCCATAAAATTTTTATTATTATTACATATAAATAAAGACTGAGGACAAAGTCCTATGTAAGCCTAAAAACGAAGGATATCAACAAGTTAATACAATGCATGCAAAAAGAAAAGAAAAATAATTAATATATGCATAGAGCCGATTAAGCAAATAAGCAAATGTCTATTTTGTTTTTGAAACTGTTCACTGAGTCGGAATTCATAACATCGTTGGGTTATTCCATGTTTCGAAAATACGATTCATCAANTGAAAAGTCAAAAATCACTATCATTGATAGTAAAATTGACTCAATTACCGTGAAAATTTTCAATGATTTCTCAACTTTTGCCCATATCAACAGGTAGTGTCGCTATTCAAAGGCTGCAAATCCGAAGACATGCCTCCGCACATCTACTCGATGGCTCAGTCGTCGTACCACGCGATGCTCTCCACCAGACGGGACCAGAGTCTCGTCTTCCTCGGCAGATCCGGATCCGGAAAAACTTCCAATTTCCGGCATTGCGTCCAGTACCTCGTCACAGCAGTGGGTACGGTGAATAAGATCCTCACGTTGGAGAAACTATCCTCGGTATGGACCGTGTTGGAGAGTTTCGGAAATTGCAAGACGGTGATGAACTCTAATGCGACAAGGTCTGTATATATTCTCAGGTTATAACAAAATCACCGCCGGGTTCATTGAATACCACCTTTTCTTCATAATTCATTACTGGAGAACAATTTGAAGATAACAAAATACTGATCAGTAAATGAAAATAAAATGATAAACCTTGTTGTTACCAGTTTTCAATGTGAACAGAACGATCTCCAGAATCAGGGGTGCGAGTGGTTACTCTATCAATTATTTTCTTCGTTGTAGATTCACGCAGATCTTCAGCCTCGACTTCGATCAGAGCGGAGCTATAGCTTCAGCGAGCCTGCAAGTTCTAATGTTGGAAAAAACGAGAATCGCGAAAAAAATCGAAAACGAAACGACGTTCCACATAGTGCATCGGCTCTTGTCGGGAGTCGAAGGTGCTTTGAGAAAAGAGCTGTTCCTGGACAATTTATCGGGTAACGAGAGCAACCCTTTCATGAATCTACTCCAGAAACACGAAGACAAACAGAGGGCTCAGCTGGAATTCGTGAAGGTGTGCAATTCGTTGGACATTCTTGGAGTTACGGCGAACGAACAGAAGCTGATATTTTCGGTATTGGCAGCCATTTTTCATTTGGGATGTGCTGGTGCTGTAAAAGGTGAGCTCTATTATACGTTTGAGTAGTACTTTTAGGTTAGCTTTCTAGATATATCTCATTTATTGAAGTACGAGTAACTTAACATGTCAAATATAATCAAACTACTTGCCCTTAATTACTTCGAACCGCGATTTAGTATAAATAATTATTAGTGAATAACATTAAAAACATTACTGTTCCTAATAACGATAAATTTACATCGTTTAGATAGTTAATTGGCCCTCAGATACTTACCCCGAAGGTGGAAGCATGCGATCATTGTCATGATCCCAAAACAGGGTCAGAACCTGCTGTTCCCGCAGAATTAACACCCGATCAGTCTGCTCTCGTTGGCGGCTAAGCTGGCTGAAAGAGTCGTTCTGCAAAGACTCAACGAAGAAGTTGAGGACCGAAATGTTCTGCCTGACGAACAATTCGGCTTCAGGAGAGAACACTCCACTGAGCTACAGGCACTGAGACTGATCAAAAATACCATCGCAGAGCTAAATCATAATCGTAAAGTGTATGTCGTTCTTTTAGACATATCGAAGGCCTTCGACCGTGTTTGCCACGAAGGTCTTCTGCATAAGCTAGTCGCCTTCGACCTGCCTCGGGGCCTGATCCAGTGGATTGGTTCTTTCCTGAAAGACAGAACATTTCAGGTTAGAGTAGAGGGCTCTCTGTCTGACAACAGAGAGATCACTGCTGGAGTGTCACAGGATGATGTGCTTTCTCCCACGCTATATTCCCTTTACACCAGTGACCTCCCAAGGTCCGAGATATCTCTATACGCCGATGAGATGGCTCTCCTGTCATCTTCCATGGGTCGGGAGCTCGAGATCGTCTACATGCAACGTGCATTGGACGACCTCGAGTGCTGGTACCTCGAATGAAGATCCGAGTGAACCATGGGAAGAATAGTATCTTCTCCGGCTAGAAAAGTGAGGATCTCTGAAAGGGAGGTTGACTGGCAAGCGCGGGTAAAGTACCCCGGTCTTCTAATATACCTGGAACCCGCACATCACAGTCGTGAAGGCAAAGATCGAGGGTCGTATCAGAAGTCTGTACCCTCTGATCAATAGACGATCCAAACTGAGCCTAAAGAACAAAATTACGATCCGTATAACGATGTTCAAGCCTGTCATCATGTATGCTTCAGGCGTCTGAGGACAAACGGATCCGCCTAATATCTCCATTCTGGAGATATTGCAAAACAAGTTGATACGGATGATTGTGAATGCTCCGTGGTTCGTACGGAATGAAGCCATCCGCAGAGATTTGCAGCTGCCTTCCATTCAGCAGTCCATTTAGTAGAGAAATCGGCAAGTCTTTGATTGCGCAGAAACCCACGTTAATCCGTTAGTTAGGGAAGCTATATGTTATGCTGTATACGACTCCTCACGATATAGAGGCCCAGACACTCTGTCGAATGAGGCCCTCATGTCCCCCGTTAACAGATGAACAATCTCTTCATCCATAACACCCCAGCCAGGCAAGGGTTTCACATTCATGTCGCCATCCCATGATCAGTAATCACCAACCTGTTCGAAATTAAGATGAAATTGGTACATCGTTTCATGTCCAAAATTCATTTATTAGTATTCCGCCAATTGAAACTATTGAAACCGCCATTTTGAATACGTCTCAACATTTATTTCAATCAGATTGTACATATAGACAAGTCTTATTCAGACGACTGATACACTGGGCGAGACTTCTTGAGAAGTGGACTGTATTTATGAAATATATACAAATATACATCGCCAATGACAAAACTCTCCCACACTCACCTCAGTGGTTGACTTTCATGTTGCTGGCGAAAATATGTAGCTTGGATGGCCATCCTTTCCCAGGAACTCACCAATCGCATCAATAACAGTATACGAACGTACACTAACAGCTTTCCCGAAAATATTCACTGTTAGGCCAGAGACTCCTCGGCCCATGTAGTATATATTGTTGAAATGTTGATAATGAGGAAGGGTTACGGCGACTGTGTTCTTGTCAATGTCGTAGTAGTTTTTTTCTTCACACAGCTATCATCTTCTTGTGAAGAGTAAGCGGTTATTCGTCCTTGCATACTCGCCGATAAATTAGGCACAAAATTGATTTTGATATTCACGATGACTGAACATACACTATCAACTGGAACAACCCAAATATTGTTTTTTTGTAGCCGGCAACAACAATCGTTACCAATTCGCCAATCCTCAAAGTGCGCAGAGAGCTGCCAATCTACTGGGAACCTCCGTGGAAGAACTGTCGAGAGTCATGTTCGGTCTAGCATCGGGCGGCTTGGGTACACCCAATACACCTAGAGCACCATTCAGAACACCTTCCCCGACTGACAAAGGCCTCGATAGGGAAGCTGTTGGTCTCGAAGCCGTTGAAGGAATCATCATAGGACTTTATGCCGAAGTTTTTAATTGCATTGCTTCGTTGATCAACAGGTACGTTACAAAATAGCCAAAGAGAATTCATTTAATGGGACTGTCGTCTGCCCACTTGAGTTAGTAACACTCTAAAATTAATTTTCAGATAGCTGATACTAGGAAATATTATTTTTGTGACCTCTTCAAAGTGCCATTTATTTAATTTTCTTCACTATTGCGCCCATAGGTGGCGTTTTGTAAGGGGATATGTCATATCACTTATTTTCTCAGGCTTGTTCTTTGATGACATGAAAAGCGCCATTGCTTATATTGTCCTGGCCCAAAGGCTAAGCATCTTCCCGCTGTGTAGCGCCACCACTACAAAGCAACCCTTACTCCTCCGTCCTTTCCCCTCTTCGTGCCACCGACGCGAAATTCAGTTTTCTTAATTCTCACGTACATGGCCCAGGTTATACATTACCTCTAAATCAACTTAATATCCTACTTATCAGGTAATAACTAAAATAATGAACTATATACCTAATTGACTGTATATACAATCTAACCACCCTAACATGCTCTCCCTGATTGGGGAGATTATTGAAAAAGCCTTCAGTCCCGTTCTTTTGATCAGCAATAAGCTGGAAGCTTACCAATCATCCTTCTCGTTCATCCCTCATTACATTATCTGTCCATTCGTTCACAAACCGGATCCACTTGTCCTTCCTTCCGTTTTCTCCTCTCAATATAATCTTCCCATTTTCTGGTTCCAGGCGTTCTTTCCATTCGCGTCATCCAGTCCTGTCGTCATCCATACATCTCTCGATCACATTATCTGCCGTTTCAGGCTCCCATAACCACAGAAACACGACACCTGCGGTCCCATGTTGAACCTGGCCAAATATCCCGGGAAGTTGCCATGCCCAGTTAGTAGCTATACCCCCTTCCGATTCAATGATTCATACCCGTCTGTTTTACAGAACCTGTAAAACAGCTGTCCAGTCGTGCCACTCTCCCATCCCCGTTGCCAATCACTTACGATACTGTTACGTTTTTCCTCGTGGGTTGATCAATAATTGACTACACTGAATAATCAAGCTTAACTTTATTTTACTTAAAATACAAAAAGACTTCAACTAAAACTTCAACTATCGTTGGAATCTTTATCGCCTTACTAAATCACTTCGCGTACCGCACTTTAACGTCCACTTGACTGTGTCGATATGCCCGCCGCCAGCGCTTAAATAACGTTACCGAACATCGTAGAATTTTCGCCGAAGTTCTTGCTGCTTCTCGAGCGGCAGGGAACATTTGGCATTCTCACGCTCTCAGCTATGACACGTTTGGTTTATGGTTGCCAGTGAATGTGAATGTGCGACGAGTGGCATAATTCTGTTCTTTTTTGTATTGTGAAAACTTGACTCAATAAGTTTTGACACCTGCTCCCCCAGAAACAAATTCTGTACTGCAAGTGGGACTTGAAAAGTGGAAAGTATGTTTTTCTAGCAGAGTGATAGTCCAATTAGTATCGCATAACAACTTGAGGATGATTTTTTGCATAGTATACTAATATGCGTTCCAAATTTTAATTTGTTGTCTATGTTGAGGCCTAAAAATTTGTTCTCTAGTTTATGATCAATGATGTGTTCTTCAAGAATTATATGGTCCAGGTTACATTTAAAGGACATTATATTAGTCTTTGATATATTGAAGGATAATAAATTGGCATCACACCATTGCCTATATCATGCTCTACCCTAATTTTTAGTGCATCAGTGCTTCTTCCATGCCAAAGTATAGACGTGTTGTCAGCAAAACTTGTGAATTTGTCTTCAATCGATATATATGCCAGATCATTTATATATAATTATAAACAGCAGAGGCCCGAGGACCGATCCCTAAGGTACTACACATTTAATGCTCATTTTATCTGATCGTGAGGTGTAGTTTTTGAAATTGAGATTAATATGGCATTTCAAAATAACTGATTTTCATTTTTTTTTTCAAAATACATGAATTTCAAGAGAACTCCATAATTTTTTTCATTGTAAATCACACTTGAAGTATTTTTCTTCGATTATTTCTAAATGTTTTGTTATATTTGTTTCCATAAATTTTGTCATTGAAAGATTACCTTATATCAATTTTTAAGATAATTGAGATCATATTTACACTTAGGTATTCATCTCTTGTTGACCTACTTCCATGTTATGACAGAGTCATGAGCTTTAAAGAATACCTCTTCGATAGATATCAAGGTCGTATCCAAAATGTTATCATCCTGATTGCGATTGATCACCTCCACTTTGAGCTATGGACTACTTACTTCCTGGATATGATCAATCAACGAGCTCAATGTAGTAATAATTGAATAGTGGACCTAATTCATTTCCTTGAGGAACTCCTCACTGAAAAATATTTAGTTCACTAGGATTTTCGAGGTCTTTCAACCCTACAGTCCAGATACGTTTGAGCAAATATAAATTGTGTGACACTCTGTTATCATTCCAGATCAATATCGACACCAACATACACAGTTACCTCGATTCTTCTAGTCGACACACCAGGCTTTCAAAATCCGGCGACTTGCGGACGTCAGGTGGGAGCTTCGTTTGAAGATCTGTGCCACAATTACTTCCAGGAGCGTCTCCAACTTCTGTTCCATCATACAAATCTGGTGGCGCCAAGAGATAGATACTTGCAAGAGAACATTGATTTCACCTATGACGAGAATGAAAACGAAAATTTGATAAACCCAACGCCGCTTGTCAACTTATTGGATAAAACTGCTCAAAATACTGTGATTAGGACTTCTCAGACTGATCTGCATGAAGGTTTGTAATTCAGTAGAAAATAATGAAACAGTACTTTGTCAAAAAAGTAACGGAAATATGTATAATTCATCCAAATTCATTGTCCTACCTCCTGGCAAGAATTCTAAGTGCACAACACCGCAGTAGTAGAAAAAAACTGTTAACCTTCACTTTTGATCGACTACGACGGGATCTTTTAGGTTTCGGCTCAGTTGGAGAAGCCATTCCGAAGCTTCTTGACTGTTTTGCATATCAACTCTGTAAACCCATGTCTCATGACCAGGTACAATGCGTTTTATTAATGTGACTCGCTCTAAGATGTCTTCAGCGACCTTTACGCGATTGAGTTTTCACCGTAAATTCAGATCTTTTGGTACTAGTTGAATAAACTAGCTAGAACCAGAACTTTCTCGAACCAACGCGGTAATTCCAAATATTTAATTACGCCTAATGTCACCTAGCGGGTAGCTGAAAAAGATAGTACATAGTACCACTACTCACCACTAGATGTCGTTAAGTGTCACAATACACAATAATAATTGAAATGCAAAAAGCGTATGTTTGCTTAGGTCATGCACTTTGCGACTATCCTAGTTTAGAAATATAGTTAAAGGCAGAAATTGGCCCTTGGAACAAACTGAAAAAATCATTATGGCCCGAAGGCTTCAAAGTTTGGAGACCCCTGGACCAGAGCAAGGCAAATATTCTATCACATTTTAACCGCTTTTAAATGCGATGTACCCCTCATAGGCACGTGTTTTTGATAACGTCGATTCACTGTAAGTCTTAACGCTATATTTTCTGCGCTTTAGCACACGAAACTCCAGTTGCAGTACAAAATTCAAGATAAATTCTTTGTTCGATATTTTTATCCATTGTAAAAATCGCAAAACACGTTTGAGGTTAATAGAGATGCATAGAAACCCTGCTATTTGAACAGATTCGCTCTTGTTCTGTCAAAAACTCTCGGCGCTGCAAATGGGATTGACCCAACTTTGCACACATGTTGATAAATGGTGCAAGAATTGAAATGTGTCGCACGTATTTTATCAGATCTTGAACTTATGGATCATAATTTAAAGAATCGTTCACATTTATTCTCAGATGTAAATAATATTGAAAGTTGAACTACCGATTTGACATTGTTAAGCAGTGTCACTTTTAAGTGTACTCAGCACCTCTGTGAATGGGAAATAGGACCTCGTTTTTATGTCTTTATGTAGGTGCGTTGAGAGTTTTTGACGAAATATTTCACATGCGGAAGCAGTCCAAGTAATCACACCAGGGATTTTTTATGCATCTTGAGGTTAATTAACAAATTGAAAACACATCATCGGTCTTTCCACCTATCCAAGCAAGATTCCTGGCCGTTTTCCATTAAATTATCAATATTTAAGAGTAACACATACGAGTATCTTTCTCAACTATCAATCCCTTTAATTTGAAAAACAATTTTAGGATTTTTTTTCTGATTGGCTTCATTTTTGAAGAAACGTGATATTAAAATTACATATAGAACAAGTAGGGAAAGTTAGTTAAAAATAATAAAGAATCAAACTGGCATTTGCTGTAATAACCCAAATTGAGGAACATTCCCCATTGTGGTTACCTGTAGTATATAAATATTAATGTAAGAACAACTTGAAGTATAAATCACTTGAAAAAGCTACTGTGCTAGCGAAATATGTTGTGATATATTTTTCAAAATAAAGTTTGTGAGGATCAAATCGTGAGGTGTAGTTTTTGAAATTACAATTTTAGGAGTTCGAAGAGTGAGTTTTGATCATTTTTATCTTTTCCTTCAACTGGAAACTGCATAAAAAACAAGGGTCTTATTTTGATTATCGAGAAGAACTATATAAACAACTCCGTTAATGTTTTCGTCAGACCTAGCGTCTGGTATCGAAAACAAAAATTTAACATTGAGTTATATAGTATGATAAAAAATTGGTAAGCCCTCCAGAATTAACATTCTGTTTTGAATTTCCAGGAGATAGACGCGGTCTCCTTTGGCTCCTAGATGAGGAAGCTATTTACCCTGGTTCATCTGATGATTCCTTCCTCGAAAGACTCTTCACCCATTACGGGGAACGGGACCATCAGCTACTCTTGAGGAAAGCTCCAGGAAACAACCAGTTCATAATTCAGCATCTCCAAGGAACGAATCCTGTCTTGTACAGTGCCAAAGGCTGGTTAAAGTGTAGCAGGGAAAATCCCGTAGCTCGAGCTGCTGTCAACATTCTTCAGGAAAGTTGCAAGTGAGTATTTATTGAATTACTGAAACATGGAAGATTTTTTCGAATGTTTTTTTGTATTCCAGGGAGGATCTTAGTAAATTATTCGTTACTGTGAGAGGGCTGGGTGCCTCAAGTTTTGGTGGCTCTCTGGTTGGCCTGGATGGTTGCCAGTCATTGAGAAGAGCTTCGAGTATCAGAAGAACTTTCACTGGTGGTGCTGCGGGTATAAAGAGGAAGAGTGTTTGCCTTCAGGTGATAATCTTTGTTATTGTTTCGTTTCTCAAATATGTAAGAGGTGTACTGAGGTGTAATGTATAGAACGTCGCGTCTGTTGTTCCACCAACTTCCAAAACGGACATAACTTTTGAAACATCCTAATATTTTATCATGTATACTTTTCATGATTTATTTGCTATATTTCAAGGTTTACTTTAGTATTCTTCATTACGTTTGTGTGTATATTTATGATACATTCTATATTTTCATACATATTTATAATCTTTTTTTTTTCGGCTACTGCAATCAAGCATTCTTTTATCATTTCTCCATCGGTGAATGGTATGTTTAGCGAAACATGTTGTGATATATTTGTTCAATAAAGTTTGTGGAGATCAAATCGTTTAGGTGTAGTTTGGGAAAATATTTATAATCTCTCCATCATCATCATTACTATGTACACAATTAATTGACCTCTTCAATTAATGCAATATGTTTAGTGAAAATCAACATGGGTATATCCAAAGAAGGTTAACAATGTCGGCCATTTTTCAGTTCATCCAAAATATATTATATTTCATGGAAAAAAAGTCACTGACCTTGGGAATGTTTTTGGACCTTTCCAAGGCTTATGGAGCTTTACAAGGTTTATGATTGTTTGGATAAAAACCTGTTGACAGTTAAATTAGAGAGATATGGTGTTAGAGGGAATGCTCTGGAATGGGCTAAATCTTATCTCACTGAACGAACTCAAAGAGTGTGCATTAAGAATCGAGGAAAAATTTATAAATCTGAAATATCATCAAATATCGGAATACCACAGGGTAGTATTATCGGTCCAATATTTTTCACAATTTTCATGAATGATCTATGTGCACCAGTATTGAAGAGATCAGTTTATTACAAATCATGCTGATGACACAAACCTTTTATGCAGGGGTGACAATGTAACGAATTAAAGAATTAACTGTCTTAAACAAATTTATTTTAACAATACTTCACTATCACAACTAATTTATTTACACCACTCAGAAACTAACGCTTAATTTATCTTCACCGTTTGTTAACCACTCGATTCGCTTTCTTGGTACAGACTACTCTTCGGGACGTAGAGCGACGTTTTTATATCGTCAACGAACATTTCAGATCCCTCTGCGAATTTCGGGACCCATCCGGACCTTTCGCGCTATTTCGCGATGCGTCATGCGTTTGCTGACTGGGACGTCGGTCAGGGTCGGCTTCAGATTCATTACAATAATTTTCCTGATCTTATGCAAAATGCAAGTAATCTATTTGGCGGTACCAAACAGTGGTTTGAAAGTAATAAATTGATTCTTAATGAATCAAAAACTAATACGATCCTGTTTCGTCCAAGACAGCTACAGATAGGACGTCCATCAAGCATAAATATGAAAAATAGAAAGAAAGAGATAGCTCCTTGTACTAAATACTAAGGTGTTCACATTAATGAATATTTGGGCTGGTCTGAGCAAATAACAAAATTATGCATGAAACTCAATTCAGTTGTGTTTGCCATGAGAACTCGCAATAGATTTCTAAATTTCAGTTCAATGAAAATTATGTATCATGCAAACTTTGAAGCAGCTGCTAAATATGGCATCATGTTTTGGGGAAGCAGTTCTAATACGGAAAATGTGTTTATCATTCAGAAGAGAACATTAAGAATAATCTTAAATATGCCATATAGGGAATCATGTAGTAGTATTTTCCGATAAAACAATATATTGGCCATTTATGCAATTTATATGTATGAATGTTTAATGTTTTTTTTTTCAAAATAAATCTTTGTTTATTATAAATTACTTCCATCACAAATATGAAACTAGGAATATAAATATCAACTACCCTGTTCACAGACTCACGGTAACTGAAAATAGCCCACAATACATGTGCATTAGTTTGTTCAATAAATTACCAGGTGGAATAAAAGCATTGGTCAGCATCAATAAATTCAAAAGAGAAATAAAAAAGGTACTCATACATCTGGAACCTTGTAATATTGCGGAGTATTTTAATCATAATTTTAAAAATTATCTTTATTTATGCATCTTATATTTCTATTTACGCAAGATTATTGTGTCTTGTAAACCTCAGTGACGTCATTTCATTATATGTTGTCAATTATATGTTTATTGTGTTGTTGACATATTCTGAAATAAAGATGATGATGATTATTATTATTATTATTATGAAAAGGGCCTAGTATGTTTATATGTCTGTACAGTACATAACCTCAATGTTCTTCATCTTTTCCATCTTTGGCTCTTGTAAACTGAGGTTCTTTTTTCAGACAAAGTTCACAATCGATGGCCTTGTCGAGACTCTAAGAAGAACAAAACTGAGATTCATACAGTGTATTTTACCTCAACACAATGCCGGGCTTTGTGAAACAAATTCATCGCTAATGGGTGTAAAAACAATAGCTGGGCAGCCTGAAGACCCTCTGATCAACGTTCCGCTTCTCAGATCACAGGTAAAGATGATTTTTTTCTATATGTGCAACCAAAACTTCATAGATTTCAAAATATAGGGTCTTCCATCAAGTGCTTCCTATCTTTAAATTCGAATAAAATAAAGAGTGTGTGAGTTATCATCAAAATCGACTGCCTCGGATTCTCCTGCACACTCTCACAGACAGCGGCGATGTTTTTGGCAGATCCTGAATTTCGTTGACGTACATCGATTCCATAGATGGCGTCGTCGTCAGGGGGAGATATCGTCCCTCTAAGGCTGGTCCTCTTAGGACAATCGAGTGTAGCGCCTTTGTGGTTCGGCCCAACACCACTGAGAAGATCTATGGCGGGTCGGAAAAGCGCTGTCTGGTGTTGAATCATAAATGCGTCATGTTTGGGCACTGGTTGGTTTTCAATCAGTTGCCGTGCGGTGAAAGCTGCTGTAAAAGACTGAAAACGATTCTCGTCGGCGGTCGATGTCGACGTTTGGCTTTGCAACTGACCGCCTTGGGGAGGATTGAATTCTCTGTCGATCACACAGATGGCGCACTTATTTATTCACAAAACATTTGTCGTTTTTCGGGATTTCATTTTGAGTGAGTTTCACAATGTTATTCTGTTGAACTGTTGTTGAAATCATATCCCTGAGAACGCCTAGTCACTACCTCAGGCGGTTAATTAAAGGGACAGGTTGCACTAAGAAGTCTTTAAATGAACTAATTTCTGTATTAATTAGAACCGATTGACAGGCTTCAGTTATGTGAGTTTTATCTGCCCTACTGGAAGAGAAATAAGTGTTGAGATGAAAACAGTGTGTGTTCCTGAGGATTCTAAAGACTTGAGCGTGAAATATTGCAAAATGCAAAATAATGCAAAAAACGACAGATATAACAAGACCCGATCACGAAAAACTGTATTGAAATAATTTACTTGTAGGCAACTTTTTGAATACGTTATAAGTATTATTGGTTGCATAATTACAGCTGGACAATTTTTTATTCAACATGAATTTGAGGATATATTTCTATTATTTATTTCTGTTTCCCGGTTAACCAGCTGTCGCACCCCTACGAACGACAACCCTCAGAAGGCGAAACTTGTGCGAGATAAGGATTAACAAGGTCTTACCTTTTAACGTGTGATTCCTAACACGGAATAACATGCATAATTAAGTGGAAAATGTTTTTAATCGGCATTATTTGCTTGAAAAAGGTTGAAACTTGACAATTTCAGTGAAATGGAGAAAAAAAAAAAGAATATCTCGAAGTAGCATTTTAAATCGCCTGTGAGTGGAGAGGCATACGCCCTCTTTTATGAAAAGGAAGAAACGAGTACGTACCTTCGAGATTCCTGTGAGGTTATTTTTGACCTGTTGTTTTTATTGTTATGTCGTATATTAATTCATATACCACCAAATATTTTTTGACTAGTAATCGTTAATTTATTGAGCATGTAATACATGAATCCCGTTAAAAAATAACTAATAATGTATATTATCCATTTAACTATTCATAACAATGAGTTCATCTACTAGAAATTACAGTTTCCTGTCTGTTTTCAAGTGTTTTGGAAAAGTACAGATGGTGTAAGGTAATTAAAGTCTACAATAACAACTAATTTGGTGTTGAAAGGAATACAATGTCCTTCATGGGTATTAACCAGGGATGTAGTAGTTTCTGGCAGGTTTTTGTAGAAACGTTGGGAATGCTGAATATTTCCAATTTCGATCAGTAATTACTCCGTATGCATATGATAATACATTTTTGAGTTGAAAAGGTCAAATTAATTTAAATTCAAACAAAACAATTCATTAACAAATCGGTGCACTTATGTCAATTTGAATATTGCCGGAAAAAGAAACATATAATCATTTTCGAATAGAAAGCAAGTCCCAAAGAAATCATTTCATGGGTTGTTAAGTAAATTACAACATTTTATTAGCTACGTGTTCACATAATTTCTTTTAATTAACGTTGGTTGTATCTATCATAGTTATCAATTAAAAGTAATGGATCGATTGCATGTTAGATATATTTCAAGTTATAAATTAATAATTAGATTATGCATCGCGGATTAGATTATTATACGAGGCGCTCCGAAGTTGTTTACTCCAATTGTTGTGCGAAACTCAAGTCCATATTTTTCCATCACTAAAAAATTAACGATACTTATTTACCATCTTCTTCGAGAACATCAGGATTCGAATTTTAATAAAATTTGATTTCATTATTCAATATAGTTGCCTTTGAGGACGATACAACGGTTATAGCGGTCATATAATTTTTTCGATACCATTTTTATTGTACGATTTGTTTTTAGCCTCAAAACAGGCCTCAGTTTCGACGATTACCTCTTTCTTTCCAGCGAGCAATCTCTTGTGGGTCTGAGAACAGGAAAAAGTCGCTGGGGGCCAGATCTGGAGCATACGGTGGATGCGGAAGCAACTCTAAGCCCAATTCATGCAACTTTGCTATAGTTTTCATTGATTTGTGACACGGTGCTTCGTCTTGATGAAACAGCACTTTCTTTTTCTTCGAATGGGGCCGTTCTCCCGCCATTTCGTCTTTCAAATGCTCCAATAACACTATGTAATAGTCACTGTTTATTGTTTTTCCCTTTTTGAAATAGTCAATGAATATTATACCATGCACATCTCAAAATACCGATACCATAACGTTTCCAGCAGACTGTTGCGTCTTTGCACGCTTTGGAGTCGGTTTACCACGTGCAGTCCACTTAAATGACGATCGTTTTGATTCTGTTGTGAAACGATATAGTCATGTTTTTTCCATTCTCACATATCGACGCATAAATCCCTTTTTGTTGAACGTTTTATGTTAGCTTCACCTGTATGTATGTATGTTGGTTTGTAACTCTCAACTCGAGATCTGTATTGACAGAATAATCGGCATTATTGCTTGATCTATTCGCGGGCAGATGGCGCTGTACGTAACTATC
>NW_019291619.1:104150-116396 GCF_000500325.1 Leptinotarsa decemlineata
GTTTAAAAAACTAAAAAAATACGCTTTCAAAAAACACCGAGCTAAAAAGATGAAAACAATAACGAATAAAAGAAAACAGTATTATTGTGAAAAAAGCGTGGGCGCTTAGTGCCATAGTTTTGTATATCAGGCGCCCGTCGCTTTTTTCACAATAATACTAGTATTTTTCGTTTGTTATTTTGTTTTAAGCTTATTTATTTTTTTTTTAATTTTTAGTTCGATGTTCTCTAAAAGCGTGTTTTTTAAACTATATTTATTATGGTAGAACAGCTTCGAACACTGCTCAGAATCATCAATTCGTTGTTGTCGCTTGTGAGCACGCGCGGCACCCACTTTGAACAGAGCTTTTGATTTTGCAAGACGCAAAGGTGTGTACTCCATTTTACCATTTTTTTCATGAATGAATTAATGATAAATTAATATCGTTAAAATGTTGTTACCTCTCTTCGATATCAGCCGAACAAGGTAATTATTTCTTGTAATCATGTTTTTAATATTTCGGGTCCTTACGATTTTCTACATCAATAATTGTTCGCACTAATTGCGTTTCGAGAATTTCTGATTAACATCAACATTGGCACTACCCGGTTACTTTCATAAAACGGAATTGGAATTGCTTTTAGCGGCTTATTCTTGTTATATTGCCTCATTGAATATTCAAGTGCCTTCTACTGCCGAAGGTGCAATGACCTCATTCATCTTCAGCAACATTTAACTTTCAACTGATCTAAGTGTGCTGAAGTACTCGTATATCAAAAAAAATGTCGAGTATGCTTTCTCCAAGATGTGCTTGATGGGCGAAGAGGCGCACCTCTAAAAATAAGAAATCAACTAGTAAAGTTGCCCAGGAAATATATTTTACATTCACATTTCTACGAAGCCCTTACTTTTGGTTTGATCCCGACTTTTTTCTGGAGACCTCTGGTGAGAAAAGTCGAGATTTCCAGAAAAAAGTCGGGATGATACAAAAATTTGACTCTATACTATAACAATTTTCAATTGAAGGTGATTCATTAGCAACGTCGCATTTGAAGTGACCAACGGATAATTCTCTCACCAACTCTGCAGAGGCGTATCAAAATAATATTTTTATTCATTTAAACACAAAGGTAATGACGTAAAAATTGTTATAATAGGTGGCGCTACCTGGTGTCAATGGTAAAACTGACTACATTTTCTTATTATGCCTAATACAGTACTTTAAAAAAACACAGAAAAATTTATATTCGCTCGTTCATCCTATCGATATGCAGAAGCTATCTTGTCACGGGGGGCAAATTTTATGAAACTGTCCCTTATTCTACTTCGAATAATCTCATGAGCCAAAACAGATGTGATTTTTGTAAAGATCTCTTGAATTGAAAAGTTGTTTCGTAATATTTTCAATAAACATTAATTTTGATTGGCTCTTCGTATCTTTGTAAAACGTAACTTGTTTAACATCACTTGTCAAATAAAGAATCTGACGAATTTAATGACACCTATTCCATAGGCTCTTTATTCATCCAACAGATGATTGAGATGAGGACAGCACAGTTTTTCTCATTATCATTAACCGCGTTTGTATAATGAGTTCCCATTTTGAAATATCTTATAATTTATATACCTACCTCGAAAGCCGGATTAACTTATCTCAATGAAAGTTTTTTAAATGGAACTATATTTCATCACTTGTTTACTATATAGATGGTTCTGGTAGATTCAATTGAAAACAGAAAAATGGATTTCTTGAATAGATTAAATGGAAAATATCAGTGTGCTGGGAAAGAAAAAACGTTACTGTCGTATGTCAAAATTAAACACTTTGAAAGAGGTCACAAAACATGTAGGTTCAATTAAAAACAGAAAAAATATATTCCTTTAATAAATTTAATGGTTATTCTCACAATGATCTTTTTGATCGGTGTACAAAGAAACAAATAACCTTACTGTTCATACAAAAAGGTGATATGTAAAAATTGCGCACTCTACAGGAGAACACAAAAATTGATAAAGGTTCAGTATAATTTCATATTTTATTTCCATCCGTTTTTCCCATGGAATATGATATGAAAATATAAAAATTTTCCATTCCATTCCAACTTGTTACTATTCTATCTTGTTACTACTAACACTATCAAAGAGAAAAAATCCAGGTTGGTAGGACGGTGATAGAATGGACCTGAAGTACCAAACGTTTCGTCTGCTACTGCGGCAAACATCATCAGTGATATGTGCGTTGACTGCGAGGACAAAGGTTATATTTCGAAGTCAGCAACAGTCAGTCATTGTTGGGATTTCGAAAAAGTATAGAATTCTACCTGCGAGAACGGATCATTACTCGCTTGAAGGCTTGACGGGATTCGTCTCTGGTTCATTCATTCTGACGAATAATGACTAAATTTCTCGCCCGTTGAATAATCTTCTTTTTCGCTACCGGATCTCAGACAAAACGATCGTATTACTTTTTACGGCTTTTTAAGGCTTTTTGTGACTTCATCAGAACGTAATCTATGCTATGGGCTTGCCATTACCGTCAATCCGAAATAATTGCAAGTTCTACTTTCATTTCGCTGTTCGTTCAGATGTACAAGCCTCATACCTGTTGAAGAAGCAATTTTCTTTGCCGACAGATCATCAATCAACTGACTATAAATATCATACTTTCTAACACCTCTCGTACAAGTTCAGCTTCATTTACTGTTTTATTAGTATTCTTTTTTCTGGAGGTCGTGAACGTGCTTTCAAAATTACATTGTGANGATTATAACCGAAGAAGTTCACGGCAAAACCCGGAAACCAAGCAAAACAAGTGTTTGAAAAGTCTAATAATTTACATTCATTCCTTTCATTCTGGTTGATGGTGAACCATTTGGTTAACTGATTCAGTATGAGAATTAAAAAACTCTCTGCTCTATTTTTATGAAGTTTTTACTTAATCTTATCGATACAGTTTGGATCAGGATTTGCACTACAACAAAAAGCTGTTTGAAACAAAAAATATTCAAATTGAATGGGTGGGGTGAAAAAAATACTTCACAATTTACACAACACTAATATTTAAGGCTAGGAACTGTTTCAACACACTGCCATCTTCTGTGCAAGTTATAAACTAACCTAGGTACATATTTTCATCTCCTAAAATACATGAAGTTGCATCGGTATAGGAAGAGGGGGGCATTTCGAAAATTACTAATATCATTACTGAATAAACGGTTTTATTGCCCCGGAGCGACTCGATTGATTCCAGTGGCGCACTTGCTTTTTCAGCTGCAGGAAAACCCGGAATAACCTGCAACACCACATCATCTGAAGATCTTGATCTGCCAATGTCTTTTCTTTCATAGAATAAAATATAGGGTGTCTCCAGAGGCTCCAATAAATTCAAGACATCGCCAGAACACTTAGTGACACGACTATCGTCAAACTTAAACCAGTCCGTTTCATCTTTGACCAATGCGTCATAACGACCAAATTCAACGCCAGAACCACAGTGAACAATGACTGCATGAAGACTATAATAGTGGTCTGCTAGGTTGAAGTGTTTATCTTTCTAATATTTTGGTGCTTCCGTCAGAGTCATTCGTTTGAAATTCACCAGTGTTATCATGAGATTGACTGGTGGGACAGTCAGTTTAGAGCATGTTTGGCAATACAGTTGATCATCACCTGTTAAAAATTCCATTGTCAGATAATTTAACAATAACCTTTGCACGTACTGGTTATTAGTCATATTAGGAAACGCTAGATGAAGTCCCAGGAATTCACATGCGTTTTTGCTACCCCTTGAACATGCACCAAAAAGTAAACTAATGAGGATTTTTCCATTGATGATTGGTGAATTATAAATATCTATCTGACCATTCAGAACAATGTTGTTTTTATTAGCAAGATGTTTTTTTGATTTCTATATATTCCAATTTATTTAATTTCTGACTTTTTGGTTGAATGTGTAGAATTTTCAGATGTTGTGTGAAATTGTGTCTTCTATGAGATGATTGGCGTAGTTGGAATCTTGTTTATTCAATCTGAAACTTCTTAAATGCTCCCCGAATCGATGGTTGAAACTGTGGCTAGTCTGGCTTATATACATTATAGTCATCGCACTTGAGTTTGTAGACCCCGTGCTGACTTTCAATTATTTATAAATAAATGCAAATTGTTATTTGTATTGAATGCTACATTTATGCTTTGTTTCGGAAGGAAACTAGTTATTTTTTTTGTAGAGTAACACATGTGTTAGACACCCAAAACGATGGTCATTATTTTCTTCGATACTAGGGCAGATTGAAATTAAAGTTTGCCGGTTTTGTTTTAGTATTTTGTCTACGATGAAGGTTTTATATCCATTATTGACGGCAATTTTGCATTCCAAGATGCAATTGAATATACAGAGCGTATTATTTTCAGCGTACAGAAACTTAGAATTTAACGGATCTCATGAAAGCACTATTTCAAAAATGTTATAACAGTATATAAATAAACATCGAAGTTGTATATTTTTTTTTTCTCTAGGTAATTTTACGAAAATCATAAAAAAAAGATAAATTAACACGTAACATCAGATGCATGGATTTGTTTTTCCAAATGATTCATGAGTAATTCAGCAAGTAGAGGAAATAGTGGTGAACCAATAGGAAGGCCAGATTTTTTTCGGTAGATTTTGTTATTGAATTCCAGGTAATTTTATTCCATGCATAACCTAGTTGAATTAATAGTTTCCTGGGTAGTTATTGACACGTGTCGAGGTGTTAAAAATTACGATTTGGTGTTGGAGAAAAAACTCCAGTAATATTCAGTGGTTGTGATGTTTGGATCAACGTTGAAACATTGTCTTCAACCTTCCTACAAATGACTTTATGCAGCACACTCTCAAAAGTTGCAGGATTGGGAAGGGTATTTTTGGAAATTTCCTTCTGAGTTTTTACTTCCTGAAAATTCAACAGGTGATATGTTCCTAATGTGATACCATTTCCACCAACATGTTAGTCAAAAAATCAAAGAAACACTCCCCAAATTTGCAATTTTTTCAAAATCACAATAATAATTATTATTGTATGGCAAGGCTACGTCTTTCGCTACTTTCCATAATCCAGAAGCTATGTGGTACCACTTGGGGGGAGCATCGGCTTCTGCGCTGCGATGCTCCGCTCTGGGACTTGTCTTCTCTACAGATGAATACTGTGCCCCAGTTTGGCTCAACAGTCCGCACGCAAAGAAGATGGACCCCCCAACTGGACATCACCATGAGGATGATCGCGGTGGAAAAGCCCTTACACGAGAATACAAAAAAATCAAGGAACATGGAAATCTGCCAATACATCAAGGCATTGAGGAAGCTAATCATAACAATTGTCTCCGCTCCTGAAATCCATGCATGGAACCAAGAATGGACCACTCAGCAAGGCAATAATATGCCCAGCATTACCCAAAAGCTCCCGTGGTTTGACCTACCACGCAGATTCTGGTCCACCCTTAACAGAATCAGAACGCAACATGGCAGATGCGCATACCTCCTGCACAAGTGGGGCAAACAACCATAACCATACTGCGACTGTGGAGAATATCAAACGGTTAAACAGATCACGGGGGAATGTCCCACAACATCCTACAACGGTAGACCTGAAGACTTTCTGCTTGCAACTGCCGGGTCGACAGACTATATTAACCGACTTGATACTTGTTCGTGAAATCCTAAAGTTTGTTTTATTAGCGTATGTTGTGTAAATTAGCTTCAAGATTTACTGTATCTGAATTGCCATACAATAAATTAGATAAATAAATCAATATGTGTTCACACCATTCCTCGAAAATATTAGCTTCCAAGTTCTTATGATAGTCAACATTGCAGTTCACAAGTTTTTTCCACTTAATTTCAAAGAAT
Source organism: Leptinotarsa decemlineata (assembly GCF_000500325.1). NCBI lineage: Eukaryota > Metazoa > Arthropoda > Insecta > Coleoptera > Chrysomelidae > Leptinotarsa > Leptinotarsa decemlineata. The sequence continues at coordinate 110,014 of NW_019291619.1, forward strand.
TCGGAACCCATCCTATACCTCCTCCGCAATGCACAATAATTAGTCGCGATCCTTTGTTTGCAGGCATGTTAGGCGTACATATTCTCGAACCATCAGTCCACCCTTTCGCAACTGTGTTGTGAGTTCCATACCAAGATTCGTCCAAATAGAAAAATTGCCGTTGTTCATGTCTATATTTAGTTATTTATTTTAAGTGTTTGGTAAGCAATTCCACTATTCTTCTGCTTTCGATAACTGCTTGGCGTTTGTTTATTATTTTAAATCTAAATCCTGGTTTTTTATCCAATTTTGGAGAGTTTTGTCACAGCAGCTCACGTTATGGCCAAAAGTATTCAATTTCTCCCTTATGATTTCAGTTGTAGGAATCTCATTGCTTTTGTAACAGTCGTATATCGTTTTCTTCAATTATTTTATTAGATGAATATCTAAAGGTTTTGGTAATCCTGTATCACATCGCGTCTTACTTTCATAAGATTTGTTTTACGTACGTATCTCTTTTTCGCATTGTTCACCATCGCTATTGGAATCACTACACTGGAAAAAGTCTGCGTTGTTATCATATTCGTTATTACTATTAGTACTTGTCCAAGGACGCCACATTTCAAAAAAATAACAAAAATTTTAAGTAATTATAACTCACCAATATCGAATTGCAACATTCAAATCGCGATCAGTTCCTGAACTGAACACGGCGGCGATAACCTCCCCCGATTTCTATTCGTGACCCTAATATGACTTCAAATTTAATTTTATAACTCTTCAGCCAATCATAAAACTCAGTTAGTAGAAATTATCCGAAATGAAACGCCAAGTCTACACTCCACGTGGACTAGTTCACTTCTGTTACATTTCTATGTATTGGTTTTTTGGCCTGTGAGAGTGCCGCTAACTTTAAAAGTGCCAATATCGTTTACTTCGACTATACTATATGTTTACCTGAATCCTGGTTGATCCAAGGTATCACTTCATTTCCATCCAAATCTCTATACTTTTCAGACAGTGACAGTGTATCAAAAGCTTTTTTCAATTCCTCAAGCCTCATCCCCATGCACCCAGAGAGTTGAAGGTTTTGCAATTGTTTTTAGGTCAAAACTTGACCTTAAAACCTTGATGTGATTTTATACTTTCGCCAAAAGTTTTTTCTCTGGCAGTTTTGCCATGAGGTATCATTTCGAAGACTCACTCTGTATGACGATTCACCCAGTTATTCTCTCACACCAAAGATGATAATCATCGACATGAAATGGACTGACACTCTGTATACGAGCAGAGATTCCCGCTGAGTCGAGTTTGTGAACCTCTCGAAGGCACTCCTCGTTCTTCGACCGGTCCGACGCTATAAAATCTGGCCACATGTTCAACTGTACCATAAATAGAAGAAAGAAGAAGAGAAAGGCGTAACAGGTAGATACATGACGATAACAGAAAAAAGGAGTAGTCAGAGCAGCGTTACGGTACTCCGAGATTACAGGTGGGCCTGTAAATCGAATTATGCAAATCAATCTGGATCATTTTCATGGTTATTGGACGATCGTGGAGTTTTACTTTTATGTTCGTCTCTAACGGTTGGCTTTTTATTCAACGGCAATAAAATAATTTACAGAATCGCATTGGATCAATTTGTACAGATGATGCATGACTAATTAGTTGTCGGTAAATAAGTTCTCCTCTTTTGTGGTTGCTCAGATCTTTGCTAATCTCGATCAAGTTTTTCCTTCAAAATGTTGATGCAGAAACTTAGTCTGCGTATGTATTGGAATCCACAAAATAATGAAAAATAATCAAAAACGAATTAGTCATGACAGAGATAATTTCTTTTTGGTGCTGTGAAACCCTACATTCTTTGCCTAAGTAATTAAAGAGATTTAAGGTAAACTTTCACTGGATTTATGTGATGATTATTAGACCAATGATCACTTATGGTGCAATTTGGTGGCCGAAAGCTTTACAGAAAATGGCCCAAACAAAGCTCTCTGACTTACAGAGACAGGCTTGTCTGGCTATCAGTGATGCCATCAGTACTACACCGTCAGCGGCCATAGAGATCCTTCTAGATCTACCCCCTCTTCACATTTATCTGAAGAGAGAGGCTAAATGGACTGCATACAGGCTTGTGCACATTGCCAATTGCACAAATCAATTTGATGCAGAGTGCAACAGACTGTTGGTAACATTGGAAATCACAGCATTCTGGAAATGACCTTTGACTTTATGCCAACTGTCAACTACGAACTGCCTTATAAAGTACCATTCCCGAGTAGAGAAGACTGGATCCTCCGGGAGAAGGTAATATTAAGAGCAGATAGTTGTTGGTTCACAGATGGATCAAAAACACCTTCCGGTTCTGGTGCAGGTGTTTTTAGTCGCAGACCCAGGACATAGTTATCTACCTGCCTAGGAACTTATGCGACTATATTTCAAACGGAAATTTACGCTATTGAATTGTGTGCGGAGAGAATGGACTTCATCGGACCAGAACCTAAAATTGGCATCGCTTTAGCCTTGGCCAAACAATCTTTGAACACCTGGATGGCAAGAAGATTTATGAACTTCTGGCAGAATCTTCTAGGATTGGCTCGCTCCAAGGCGTTTATTCATCCTTCGAAGCTTGATACCAAACAGTAGGAACAGTAGGAATAGGATTACAGTAGGAATGAACTACGATGTCTAAGAAGCCTTCTTACAGGTCACTGTCATTTGAATCATCATATGCAGAGACTTGGACTGTCGGAAGAGACTGTGTGTCGCCTCTGTTTGGAAAATGATGAAACAGCCAAGTACATACTTTGTGCATGCCCCGCTGGGGACCGAAATAGGTTTTCAGAGTTTGGCAGAGCCGTACTTTTACCATCTGACCTGAAAGACTACTCGCCATACAAACTAATCGGCTTCGTTGAGGAGCTGAGTTTATTTGTCCGAGTGTGAATAGGTGCAAGCCACAATAAACCCTTGCGGGTTGCGATAGAGGGTCGAGTAGACCCACTCAGTCTAGACTTAACATTAACCTAAACTTTCACTACCGGAAATAACTGTGTGCAAATTATTTTCCGGGTGTTTGGTCGTGGTAGACATTATCAAAGGCGATGAGGTAACGATCGGAATGCTCAGGTTGATGCTGGAGCTGTTGTTCCCAACGCTGTGACTACGATTCTGGTAGTTGACTCTGGTTTTTTATTATTATTGGTAGGCGTGTTTTGGTTTCTCTTTATTGAATTACTAGACCAAGTACCATTAAGAACAGATAACCTGATTTTATAAGTGTTCATTGCCTCTTCTTTTCAACTGGAATTATCTCTGTGTTTTTGAATTTCTATTGCCTCTATATATTTGTATAGAAATTTTGAGTTTTATCGAGTATTACTGTATCTTCGAACGAAATAATGTGTCCTGTCAGTGTTACGATCATCGTTCGGGTTTGAAAGCCGTCGTGGTTTGGAACTGTATCTCAACGTTTCGCCAGCACGAGTGGTTGGCTTCTTCAGAGGTCTATTCATCCTGATGGTTCACCGATGACTCGTAATTTCAGAAGGTCATCCTCGTTTCGTTCAGGTTTGGAGTCCAGCTCTCCTACCCTTTCGGCTGATTATTGGTCTCAAAAAGGACCAATGGGTTCATGACTGATGGTATGACGGCATGAAGTCCTTAGACATCAGTGCCGCACTTCACGGGATACCCCTACCTGCTGGGGTGGAATGGATGAGAAAGTTATTCATCCATTCACGGGGGACATGAGGGCCTCATTCGACAGAGGGTCGGGGCCTTCTATATCGGGAGGGGTCGTCTACAGCATAATCTGTGGCTTTCCTAACTAACGGGTTTTCATGAGTTTCCGTACTTTCAAAAACTCTCTGATTCCTCGACTGGATGGACTGCCGAATGGAAGGCAGCTGCAAATCTCTGCGGATGGCTTCATTCCGCACGAACCAAGGAGCATTCACAATCATCCTAATTAACTTGTTTTGCAACCTTTTCAAAATGGAAATGTTGGACGGAGCCGCTTGTCCCCAGACGCCTGAAGCATACATGATTACAGGCTTGAACATCGTGTTATAGATGGTGATTTTATTCTTCGTGCTCATTTCAGATTTCCTATTGATCAGAGGGTACAGACTAGCTATCCGACCCTCGATCTTTGACTTAACGCACATGATGTGCGGGTTCCAAGTGAGCCTACGGTCTATTAGAAGGCCGAGGTACTTTACCCGCGCTTGCCATTCAATCTCCCTTCCAGAGATTCTCACTTTTCTGGCCAGAGAAGATAGTAATCTTCCCATGGTTATCGCCTGAGTTTTTTCCGGGTTTACTCGGATCTTCCAATCGAGGTACCAGCGTTCGAGGTCGTCCAATGCACGTTGCATGTAGACGACGCCGAGCTCTCGACCCATGGAAGATGAGAGAAGAGCCGTGTCATCGGCGTACAGGGATATCTTCACTCGCTCGGACCTAGGCAGGTCGCTGGTGTAGAGACTCGTAATTTCTAGTTCGTAAGCTGTATTTATGTCGACACAGGTAGCCCGCCTTTCTAGTTGGTGCGTTGTTATTGGCCGAAGTGTTATTACCTGTTACATTGCATTGCACTGCTGCCACCTTAGCATCTTTGGCCGAAGCGTTATTACCTGTTACATTGCGTTGCACAGTTGCCACCTTAGCATCTTTGACCGAAGTGTTATTACCTGTTACATCACGTCGCACTGCTGCCACCTTATCGTCTTTACTGTTATTATCTGTTACATTGCGTTGCACAGCTGCCACCTTAGCATCTTTGTTCGAAGCGTCGAAGCCGAAGTGATATTACCTGTTACATTACGTTACACCGATGCCACCGTAACACCTTTGGTGTTATTACCTGTTACATTGCGTTGCACAGATGCCACCTTAGTATCGTTGGTCGAAGTGTTATTACCTGTTACATTGCATTGCTGCCACCTCAGCATTTTTGGCTGAAGTGTTATTACCTGTTACATTACGATGCACTGCTGCCACATCAGCATCTTTGGTGTTATTACCTGTTACATTGCGTTGCACATCTGCCACCTTAGCATCTTGGGCCGAAGTGTTATTACCTGTTACATTGCGTTGCACAGCTGCCACCTTAGCATCTTTCAGTATGGGATTCCAAATCCGGTTAAGCGTTATCGCCTCCTCTTTTATGTTGTAGTTTTCTGTATGTTTATGGATTTCTATGCCTTCCCGTACAAGCCGACTGTGGTATCCATGATCGGGTGCAAGTAGTTTCAAATCTTCAAATAGTATCGTATGATTTCCTTCAAGAAACGCGTGTTTTTGATCCATCGTTTTAAAAATAACAAAAGTAGTATCACTCGTAGCACAATAACTCACAAACGTATGAGTAGAATGTCATGAAATTTCAACAGCATTTTTTTGAAGGTTAGTTCTAACTGAAGAAGCGGTGAATGTAGATGGCGCATCTACATGTTAGGCTCGAGACGTTCCAGCCCATGTAGTAAACGTTTCAAACCATCAAAAACCGCATGTGATGGATCAGTCTCCACCAGGATCCTCAAATCTCCGTCCTGGATTACTGTAGGTCGACCATTTCGGGGCTAATCTCCGAAGCTAAAGAAAGAAATTTCGCAAACCAACGTGGAACAGTGCGTTCAACATATAGTAACAATCTGAACAAAGGCATAAAATTAAAATTTGGAAAAACGAGCAGCATCAATGTATTGAGTGAAAAATTCTTCATCGATCACTATAACCTAATATCACGTTGGTTCTACGATTAGTCGTGTTCAACTCATCGAAAAACCAGTAATATAAATCAAAATTGGTTTTGCTAATAACGGTTTGCATAAATCGAACGCCATCACCTACTCTGGCTGCTATTTATGTCGAATCAGTCGAATAAATATCTATCTAGGGTCATAGGTCAGCGCCGATGGCTAGATAAAAGTAGGCGGCGTTCTAGAATTCGCAACGAGGCAAAAAGTGGTACTTTTACTCTACGGGCATAGTGGGTTTTCCGAAGCAGGTACCGCCATGAAGATGTGAGATTTCGCAGATGAAAGTAAAGTAGTAAAAGCAGATGAAAAAAAGTGAAAAAGTTACATTATCGATCTTTTCGAATCAACTGGTGAATGAGGTGATGTGGAAATATAATAGATATAGAAATAATGAATCAGGTTGTTGAGAAAGATGGATAATTCGAAATTTCATTCTATATGTACGTGTATATATCTCTCCTCTATACACTCCTCAGACTCAGAGTATTGGTACATGTAATGTTTCTTCCCCGACTTGGGCTTTGTTTACGAGATAGAGCTGTTACTAGTTGATAATCCTTCTTTTAGTCGGTTTCGTACATGTAGTTGAGCTGTGTTGAAATTAATCGAACCCCTGGCACTTTGGTGTCTGGGTTAGAT